>JAXQQM020080456.1:0-17826 GCA_034641835.2 Pinus albicaulis
CCTTCATAATATGTGAAACCTCATGTTTCATATAAGTATCGAACCTTGGTTAAAAACTCCAGTAACCCGCCCCATGCATTTTTACCCTATATATAAACCTATTTTATATATACGTAAACCTATTAATTCATCGAATTAAACCCAACATTTTCATGATTCATCCCCAGCTTCCCGATCACCAATGCTCGCCTTGATCCTACGGTCCCAATCTAATGCGATAAAACATTCCCTTGCCCCACCACTCCTCATCGCATTAAAACATAGCTGTTGATCATACCTATCGAATCAACGGCTGACATTTACCCTAAGACCCACCTTTCCTTACCCCGCTTCTTTCCAATAAATCTCGACTGTTTGCATCATGCAATCAAATCCGATGGCGCATATTCAATATCGCACAGCAAAAGTGATTGGACAAAGTTTGTAAAAAATAATGCAATAAAATCTGTTTTATGAAACCACCTTCTGCTACGTGTCTCATTTCTATTGGATCGCATTCCAAAAGCTTTAAACAACTTACCATCCAAATGCAACACGAAAACAACTAGCAGTTTTTCGCATTCAAAATTCCAAATCCACTTCTCTCCTTTGAATGAACTTATAGAAACCGCTGAATATGATGATGTTTATTAAGGTTAAAACTTTAATATATCATTGTTATATCTGTTAGTTGCATTCCCGACTGGTCAAACTCCTGCCCCGATTATTTTAAAAGATTTTCGAGCCTCTGTTGACCAATTTATAGCCCCAAAGCTAAACTTTACCACTATGAATGCTTCTGAAAGAGCATTAAAGCCACCCTCTGCAGCGTAAAAGATCCATTTTCAACTGAAGATACCCTATTGACATAAGAAAGTACACTGTTTTGACCCTAACAAAATCAACAGAAGTCCAGATTCAACCACAAAAGCTTTAGAAACCCCGTCAAAACATCAAAATACCTGCGAATTTAGGGAGCTCTGTGTTCTGGAGCCAGTCTTTTAAAGGCTAGTTTCCTCCATTTCTAAGCTCCAAAGACCAAAATTCGAAGATTTAAAGGGTTGAAAATCTGAATATACCCTAGAAACTCCTTCTCTCAGTCAAATCCACTCAGAAAACCCTCGTTTTCTATTTTATCCCACTTTACATCCTCTGAATAAACCTAATTGAGAAAAAATCCCAAAATAAGCTATCCTTAGCCTAAATTTCTCAGTCACCCCTTTGTTTAAAGTAAAAAACTCCTGCAAACAGTTTAATCTTGCAGTAGTTACCCAAATTGCCTAAAAAAAATAGAGTTAAACCTCCACAGACAGATCTCATTCCACAGGTCTTTCAAAAGTCTTGAATCACCTCCCTGCAGACCTGGATTTCGTTAACAAATTTTTTGATTTTTGCAGGTTATCATCAGAATATGGATTTGGGCTAACAGTTTCAATACTAGTTGACAAAATTGCTTGCTCCAAATTCTTAGATTTTAATTCAAAAGCTTCATTCAACAAATAGTTTTTATACAAAGAAAGAATAAAATCAAGTCAGATAAAGATCAGAATGATGAAATGTGCACAGTGAATGGTAAAATTGAAATGAGAATTCATAGGGACAGTTCAAGAGTATCAGTGGTTAAAGTGTATCAGGTAAAAGTCAAAGTGAAAGTTTAAACAAAGTTACAGAGCAGTCAAGGTAAAACAGTAAAAGTAAAAACAGATTTAGTAATGGTAAAAAGAAATGAAAATACTTTCACCAACAATGAATTTTATCCAAAGTGAAAGTAAAATAGTCAAAAGAACAAAAAAGGTGAAAAGATGAAAACATAACAAGAAGGAACATTTTTGCAGAAATATCATGTTTAAGTCATTGTTTTGCAGAAACTATTATGACCGATCCAAGAATTTTTTTTCAAAAATTAAGGAGTTTTATGTTCTTAAGTTGTCCAAATACAAAAACCTTTCTCACTTTTCTAACAGCTATTATGGATTGGGAAATATTAAACAATATTGGAAAACTCTCTTTGCAGAAAATTCCTGTTAAGTCATAATTTTTCAGAGAAGATGGTGGCCAATTAGAAATACATCTTAAAAACTGAAGGAGGTTTTTTTTCCTAAGAAACCCATTTACAAAAACCTATCTCAAGTTTTTCATATATGTTACATAATGAGAGATACATATGCATATGTATAGCCAATTTTTCAAACTTTGTAAAACTCTGTTTTACACATATTTTTGCAGAGCCTATTGTGAACATCTTGAGAGGCATTTTAGGAAACTGAAAGAGGTTTATCTCACCAACAGATTAATCTACAATAACCTCTTTCACATTTTACATATCAATTTCGGATTGATAAATAAAAATGTATCATTGGACCCCAAGTTTGCAGATTTGCTGGAGCAGAATGCACAAAGAAAGGAAACAATTAGTGACTTGGATGCCTCATCATCAACTAAGAGTTAGATCAAATTAGAATTCTCCTCTTTGTCATCACCGATCCATAAAAAATAGTGCCAAATATATGCATTAGTTTTGAGTGTCCTTTAATTAAGTTCTATTTATGTAAAACAATTTGGGATATTTTGTAAACCAATCTTGATATTTTTTCAAGATATTCTAGTTTAGAATTTGTGTAAATACTTCACTCTTTGAAGTATTTTGGTGGAATAAAATTTCTGAGATTATTATAGATATTTTTTCTGGTGCTTTGGAGGCTCATGTGTTGATTGCATAGCAGCAGACTGGACAACAGCTAACTGGACTTCATAACTCAAGATTCTTGCGATAAGCTAATGAGCAAAGTGATTTCTTTATGTCGTTGTTTCATTTTCTGAAGTTCCATTCAATTTCATATATGTGTTCAAATATGAATGATTAATTAGGAGTATTATTTCAGGATAAGTGTAAAAAACTCCCTGTCTTAACTAATTGATCATTTCAATGTTTTCTGCTGATTTCCGGACCTAGGAATTCTTAGTTGCTACCGAGTCCCGTTTGACCTCTGCCTCCTCCTCCTTATTTCCGGATCAAAGGATCCTTCACTGCCCTTTATCCCTAAAGCAAGCCATCCCATCCAATCAAACTATTCAAATCTATGAGGGTTATCTACCTTGCCCTGAGTATATTAGCATCCTTTTGGCCTTGCCTTTCATTCTTGCTTACTACATTTTGACTCCATAGCCCAATGGACTAGTAGATACCTCTTTAATTTGTCTCCAAGTAGTCTTATTTCCCACCAAAATTTCCAAACATCTTAAAACAAAAACCAAGTGCCCAATCATACCTAGCATAAAATTTAATCCAAAACAAAGTTAAATCATAAAGAGAGATCCCTCTCTGAAATTTAGGAGGGATAGATCCTAGATTTCAAAAGTAGGTTTGTGGTTACCTTTGGTAAGTTACAAAGTTTTAAATATTTCTAATAGAAAATTTACTAGAGTGATAACATCACCAACTCTCTACAACTGGGCAGAGGCGGTAATGATCAGTGTGAAACGCCAACTGAGGAAATGCAAGAACTGCAAGCTGAAATGGTTCAGCTAGGGGTCCATCTTGGTACCATTCATCCTGGAACGGTTACCAATATTTCAACGCCAGGAAGTGATAGTTCCTACACCACCAGCCCAATAGCCACGGATGGTCCGTTGGGCGACTCTGATTCCTAGATCAGGAGGCAGTCAACAGATGTCTTGGAGATCGAAATTCTTTGACTGGCTCCTTTGACAGCTCATTGTCGTGGAGGACTGGCCCTATTTCGGCACAAAAATTATGGGTGATGCGGTTCTCCCACTCCCAGCAGCAGAGGATTGGGATGAAGCATTGGGTAAGACTTATTTTTTTATTTTGATGAGTATTATGATTTTTTTTATTATATATGTTCTGATGTTAATCCATGTATTTGCAGATGTTGGCCCAGAAATATTTACAGGAATATCTCCAATAGCGCAGAGGGTTCCTCGTGATTTTGATGTGGCCCCTCATGGTGAGGGCAGCGAGGAAGAGGAAATCGTACACAACCTAGAGGAACTCACCAGTAAAATCCCAGATTATGCGAGATTTGATGATGTTCCTCCTGCATACCAGAAGCACACCGCAAGAGTGTCTAACTGTGTTCACTGCTTTTTGAGGTGGCTTGTGCATGCAGTGACATGCTACCATGAGCATCATGCCGATTAGATGCCTAGGCTTTTATTTCTGCATATTTTTTGAGAGACAGATGTCTCAAGATGTAACCAAAACATACATATTTTTTGAACTTATGATGCACATGGATGCAAACACTCGATATATATATGCCTATTTTCCTATATGAATCTTAGCATGTGATGATGATGTTTTACAAATTAGACAAATGTTTATCTAATACAATATTGGCTATTGTATCAGTTAACACATTCATTCATCTAGGAATATGCTGATATGTGATGTAATCAAAATTCCTTTCTAATAAATGAACATGCAAATACAACCTTAAGATTTGAGTATTTCTAACAGAATAATGCCCGTTAAGCTAAAGAACAATAAGCTGAGAGTCCAGGTTAACAATTAATGCACAAATGTCGAGGGAAATGGCCTTAGCTAAGAGTTCTATGATGGCACTATATTCAGTGACATTGTTTGTGGTTCATCCTAGAAAAATACCTTGAAGATATATCAACTCACCATTAGGATTATAAATCACCCAGGCTGCAGAGGACAGGTTCTGGGTACAACGAGAGGCACCATCCGTGAAACCAACATAAGGAGTAATAGACATCTGCACAATAAGAAATGACACAATAAGTAGGAAAAACGATCGTAAAGCACACCAAGCCAAAAAATAAGAATGGTTTCATTTTTACTCAAGCTTGAAACTTTTAGAAAACTATGCTTGAGATAAGTTGGCATGCCCCCAGCATGTTGACTCAATTCGAGGTACATACCCCCCAGCTTGATGGCATTCACTTGAGTATACTACCAATTACTAACAGGTGGATGGAATGAAGGTTCAATTACGAGATCAAGAGAAAGACTAGACTGGGATTTTACAATATACAATCAAAAGCTCGAATTGCACGGGAACATGTTTCATTTTTTAACGAGGTTGACACATTAAAAGAACTATCATCATGACAACTTGTTTCATGTTTTAAGGAGCTTAACACAAGAAAACGAACTGTGCTCTGTTGAGCTTGTTTCATTTTTTAAGGAGCTTGGCACAAACAAACGAAATGCACTCCGCATAACCGCTTGTTTCATTTTTTAAGGTGATTGACACAAGAAAATGAACTCTGCTCTAATGAGCTTGTTTCATTTTTTAAGGAGCTTGACACAAGAAAACGAACTCTGCTCCAATGAGCTTGTTTTATTTTTTAAGGAGCTTGAAACAAGAAAAATAACTCTGCTCCGTCAATGTAATCAAAATATAAAAGAGGTCATGGCTTCCAAGAGGTTCTCATCTAATGGGAGAACAACTGTGATATTCCTAAATTAGCATGCAGCTAATATGGATATTATTTTTTCTTTAAAAAAAATCTAGTTAGAAGAATAAATGTGCAAAGGAGGTTAATCAAACTCCTAATGAAGAATAAATCAATGCCAAATATGAAAAAAGGATAAATCTTGGCTATGTAAACACCCTTAGGTGTGAAAGTGGCTAATCATCTTGACCGGGTCAACCTTGACCAAATCTACAGTGTTGTATTGGAGGAGTGTTCATCAATAAGGCAAAACATAATTCTAGTTGAATATCTCTTGTGTGAAAGGGATGAGTCCATTGAAGGTGGTTTAGGGTTTTGCACACTCTCATCTTATAAAAGAAAGGGGAAGGCATCATGAGGAGGTTGTTCAGGATATGATCTTTTGATATATTGTCTGTTTAGACCATATAGCTTTCTTTGGTTGTTTAGCCTAGATTGCAAATGCCGTTTAGCATTGGAATTTGTTGTTTTGGAGTTCCTCCTCTTCCCATTGAGTAGCTCTTGGGAGAGTTTGTATTGCATAGTCCACTATCAGGCTTGAAGGCCAAGCTTCTCCTTTCAATTACAACTCAGATCCTGTTGAGGGTTTGGTTGTCATTCCAAGCTGCAGCAAGTGAAGATTAGATCTATTCAAATCTAAGACATTTCAATGCTCTTTTCTAGTGGAGGAGTCCTTTTCTCTATTGGAGGAAGTGTATTGGAGTGAATGAGCTTCAATTCTTGATCTTGGCATGTGGCCAGCTGATATCTATACCCTACAACACAGTTTATACTCTAGATCTGTGTTATCCTTGTAGGAGTTGTTGCAGAGGGTTTGGGTGCACTATTTGGAGAGATGGTTTCTAAGTGTTGGGGATCTGCCCATCACTTTGAGGTCCATTGGAGGAGATCTACATATTGTATATTTCATATCTAATCTACATTTTATGAATACTTCAGAATTTTTGAATATTTCTACAGATCTGCTTTCTTAGATCTCAGATCTACTGCACATCCTTGTTGTAATGCTCAAAACCCCAAGGGAATCTGAAAGAAGAGCCTTTCTAGTGCATGGATCTGATATGGATCTAAATTTGTATGCACAGATCTAATTTAGATCTGACATGTAATCCACAGCAGTTGTAGCCTAATAAAATAACGTTGTCAAGGAATTTTCAATCCATTCATGTGGTTGCAGCACCTCCTTTGAGGGGATTTCTTATGTTTAGTCTTATATTTCCAGCTATGTATTTCATGAGCCTAATTATACAATTATCTTGATGTTGTAAACGCTATTGAAGAACATTTTATTGGCCTCCTACCCCTGCTATAATTAAATTTCGTTATTTCATTACTGTATTGTTCATACATTGCTCCAGTCTTATTTTTGGGTATTTTCGAGCTGTATTAGGTGTGGGAGATTTGTTTAACCCACCTAGAAAGATTTGTTTCTGTTCCCCTCTTGGATTTGGGACTTAGATTATTAGATCTAAGGATCCAAGGGCTGATTCGATATTCTGTAGCAGCCATTTCTGAAAAATGTGTTTTTTAGACATGCCTAGCTAGCAGTTCCCATTTTGGGATATTACAGTGGTATCGAAGCAACTATCTTGGCACAACTTGTGCTTGCTTATTGAAGAGCCAATATGTCTTTTCATGAAAGGAAAATAACAATGAAGAAATGTGGTTACATTGAAGACACAAAATAAAAGGGTAAGATCCCTTTAACTGGAAGTTTGCAAAGAGAAGAGTTCTCTAAAACTTTTTCTCAAGCTTTGAATGAACTGAAAGAAGAAATCCGGGGAATGAAGAATGAAAGACAAGAAGATATTTTGAGGTTTTCACATGAAGGAGGCCTCGCTTCCTCATATGATAAGCATTCAGCCACATCATCAGATTTACAACGCTCTATCAACCACTTTTTCATGAAGAAGAGGAAGAAGGAAGGAGATGTGCCAAAGAGGGAGACTCTTGGTGATTATTTGCAGGAGTATGAGGCTCAATCTAAGGAGTGCAAAGATCACTTGAACTTCCAAGGGTTTTTCAAGATCAAGGAGGAAGGAAGAAACAAGCAGCATGGTGTGAGAAGATTCTTCTTATCTACTTTTGATGGATCACCTAAATGTCCAGCTAAGGCTTGGGTGAAGGAGCTATACACCTATGTGCAGCAACATCAAGTCTTAGAAAAGGAAGCCATCAAAGTAGCAGCACTGCATCTTGAGGGTAAGGCTTATGCTTGGTGGTTGTTTGAGTCTTTTTCCTTAAAGAATGCAAATACATCTACCTATGCAAGGTTCATTAGAAGAATAGTGGAAAGGTTTGATGAAGGATCTTATGAAACACCTTCTATGGAGTCTATCAAACGAAATCAAACAAAACTTTTGCATGGATTGGAAGGGTCCTTAAATTCAGCTCCATTTCAAGGGGATGGAAACTTGTATGATGTTTTTCCAAGGGAAAAGTCCCCATTGCATGAAGATATTCCTTCTCAAGAAGAATACATGGAGATTTCTCCTTCAAAAGAAGACCAATATCTAAGGTCTCCTATTGATGAGGAGGCATTTTCAACTATGGAAGAAAGGGATGAAGATGATAACACAATCATGAAAAGAGCACATCTAGGACCTCATGAAGAGGAAGATGGAGCACTTTATCCAAGGAGAGAAACTCTTGCACTCTTGCAAGAAGTTCCAAAGAATCTCACATATGGAGATTATGGCACAATCCATGTGCAGCATGTGCCATCATCGTCAAAGGGTGAGATCTTGAAGATAGAAGAAGGAAAAGAGGAGGGAAAGCATCACATGATGAGGAGCATATACCCCTCTCTGTTTCAGAAGTTTGATGCACAAAGAAGGCAAGAGGATCTATGCAAGGAAGGCAAGGACAAATCTATCCACACACATACACATCCTGCACTATGCCTTGATGTCTCTTTACATGGAGGCATGTCTCTTTACATGGAGGCATTCCACCGGGGAGACCTCCTGATGGGAGGAAAACTAAAGTGTTCTCTGAACTATGGGTAGCATATGCTTACTTGGATAAGGAGGGAGCTTTGGGAGAAACTAGCACAACACAGATAATCTTTCATGGATTCAAAAGAGAGGTTAGCAATTTTCTGAATTGGACATTGCTATCTCCCACTCAGTTATTTGCACTAAAAAAGGAGAATTCAGAAGTCTATGATGACATGGACATGATATCATATGGAAACTCCATATCTTTGGGGCAGCCAATGATATTATCATTCACAAAATATATTTTTGAACATGACAAGAGGGTATTAACACTCTTTCATGCTTGGGCCACATTGAGAAAGTTTTGGAAGACAAGGACTTTCCAAGGGGAGGTTGACTTCCATCAAATTCAATCCTGTCTTGAGCAAGATCAGCTGCAAAGAAGGCAGAAAAATGAAGTTGATATCACTCCAAAATGTGAATTTGACATCAAGCATGTCAAATATGAGAGCCATGCTATGACAGGGGCTGCATTTCAGATATCTACAGTGTTGTCATTGTTGGGGAGCCTAGATCCTTATTGGTATTCCCAACTCTTGGTGGAATACTCCAAGGACCTTTTCACATGTAAGGTTCTTGATGGGCAAGTGATGGATGGGAGGTATAAAGTAGTTGAGGGAGTCATTTATTCCCAAGATCAGATCTATTTGGCTAGATACTCTAAACTTAAGGAGAAACTACTTAATGCAACCTATGATATCTTGCTTTCAAAACCCACTGGTTTCATTAGAGCATATCATACTATCCTAGATGGATTCATATGGGAAAAATTCAAAGAGGAGATGCACTCTCATATGAGGAAGAGCATGGATCATTTTCTGGTTGAGGAGGAACATATCTCTTGGGAAGAGTTATCATTACCACCTCCTTATTCATTAGGTGTGAGAGGGAGCTCATCCATGAGCTACCTTGCTGATTTAAAACAAGTGTATGATAAACATTGTATTGCTGAGCATAATGATATATTTATTATATACTTGCATTTTCTTAACACTCATGTGCAGGTCTTGGCTCCAAGAGGGGGCACCTTTTCTTATGGGTTTCATGAGCCACTTGGGGCCATGAACAATGGTGATGATGGCCATTCCTTGGGAGATATTGGAGAGATGATGTACTCTTCATGGTGTGATTCATTAACACCAACCATCATACACCTTCTCCAAGCATGCAAGAAGAATGTGGCAACAAAAAAGTGTTGGGGAAAACACTTGTCACATCATATTCTATGGCAGTTAGGAGTAAAACTGTGTTGGTTGCACATGAGGGACCATTATCCTTCTCCTTTATTGCATATGGCAGCTAGCATGACCTTAATTATGATCCCATATGCTGAATATGCTCTTATCTTTGTTGGGAACATGGTTGGAGGAGAGACACATTCGTTGGATGTGTCCTTGGGGAAAGAAATTTCCTACATTTTTTGCACTACATGTTCTAAGGGGAGCTAGGAAACTATATGGCCACTATATTAGATCACTTGTTTCTTTATGATGTGGACCATATGATTGATTGGAGCACTTGGGGCATGCCTCTGATGAGCAATTGGGAGGAGCTTTACTATGGATTACGAAGCTGGGAGGTGATTCATTTCATTTGGATGATAGCATGGAGGTGGGAGTCCTTCATTGATGATGAAATTCCCATGATTTTCATCACTTCTATCTTGAGGAGGTCATTTATCAGCAAAGAGGTTTCTATATAGACCTTCCTTTCTTTCATGATGAGAGCCATTTGGTTTATCTACCAAAGGCCGACTTGCACATTTGGGAGGAATCATTGGGAGACAAAATTATTGTAGAAAATCTGAAGCAATGGGGGAGACTATTGAATAAGGAGGTCACAAGAAGAGGAGGGGAGATTTTGTAGCACCCTTGCAGTTTCTTGAGGACAAGAAACATTTGGGAGGGGAAGACTGTAATATTCCTAAATTAGCATGCAGCTAATAGGGATATTATTTTTGCTTAAAAAAATCTAGTTAGAAGAATAAATGTGCAAAGGAGGTTAATCAAACTCCTAATGAAGAATAAATCAATGCAAAATATGAAAAAGGATAAATCTTGGCTATGTAAATAAGCACCCTTAGGTGTGAAAGGGGCTAATCATCTTGACTGGGTCAACCTTGACCAAATCTACATCGCTGTATTGGAGGAGTGTTCATCAATAAGGCACAACGTAATTCTAGTTGAAGATCTCTTGTGTGAAAGGGATGAGTCCATTGAAGGTGGTTTAGGGTTTTGCACACTCTCATCTTATAAAAGGAAGGGGAAGGCAACATTGGGAGGTTGTTCAAAGATATGAGATTTTTATATATTGTCCTGCTTAGACCATATAGCTTTCTTGGCTATTTAGCCTAGATTTCAAATGGTGCTTAAAGATTGAATTTCCTATTTAGAGTTCCTCCTCTTCCCATTGAGTAGCTCTGGGAGAGTTTTGAATCGCATAGTCCACTATCGTTCTAAGGCCAAGCTTCTCCTTCTTCACCACAACTCGATCCCGCGAGGTTTGGTTGTCCTTGCAAGCTGCAGCAAGTGGAGATTAGATCTATTCAGATCTAAGAAATTTCAGTGCCCTTTTTCAGTGGAGGAGTCATCTTCTCTATTGAAGGGAGTGTATTGAAGTGATTGAGCTTCATTTCTTGATCTTGGCATGTGGCCAACTGTTATCTATATCCTAAAGCGCAATTTCTATCCTAGATTTGCATTATTCTTGTAGGAGTTGTTGCAGGGAGTTTGGGTGCACTATTTGGAGAGTTGTTTTTTGAGTGTTGGGGATTTGCCCTTCACTTTGAGGTCCATTGGAGGAAATATACACATTGTATATTTTAGATCTGATCTGCATATTATGAATACTTCAGAATTTCTGAATATTTCTGCAGATCTGTTTTCTTATATTTCAGATCTACTGCTTATCCTCGTTGTAATGCTCAAAACCCCAAGGGGATCTGAAAGAGGAGCCTTTATAGTGCATGTATATGATATGGATATGACTTTTTATGCACAAATATGCTCTAGATCTGACATGTAATTCACAACATTTTTCAGCCTAATAAAATAACATTGTCAAGGCATTTTTAGTCCATTCATGTGGTTGCAACACCCCTTTTGAGGGAATTTATTCTATTTATGTCTTTTATTTCCCGCTATGTATTCCATGAGCCTCATTATACAATTATCTTGCCACTGTAAATGTTATTGAAGAAAATTTTATTGGCCTCCTGCCCCTGCTATAAGTGAACTGTGTTATTTCATTATTGTATTGTTCATACATTGCTGCAGTCCTATTCTTGGGTATTTTCCAGCTGTACTAGGTGTGGGAGATCTGTTTAACCCACCTAGAAAAATTTGTTTCTATTCCCATCTTGGATTTGGGTCTTATATTATCATATCTAAGGGATGCAAGGGTTGATTTCATATTCTATAGTAGCCATTTCGAAAAATGCTTCGCACATGCCTAGCTAGCAGTTCCCATTTTGGGATATTACAACAACATCTCAGAAATCATGATCGAATGCCCCTAGTAGACGGTACTCGACGACACTATCACTGGATGAGGGTATTGAACAAGTGGCCACATAATTAACCTGTGGCGGGGAAGATACAACCGGAGGATAAAAATCTGGAAGAGATGATGGCGAGTCAACTGCCATATCAGGACCAAATAAAGAAATTTGATCAATGGTCACGATCTGACCTTGGTGTGGAAAAAAGATCACACGAAAGAGAGAAGAGACAAGTGCTCCCATGGCATAAGCATAATCACACCCCAAGAGTAAATTGAAATCCAAGGGGCCTAGAACAACCATCACGTCTATATAGATGGTTTTGCCTCCCAAAGTAATAGGCAACTTTGTATGATCCTGAATGGTCAATTAGTTCCTCCGTTAAAAGCCAACAAATTCCCAAGGTAATGCACAAGCGATGGAGAAACAAAGCTTACAAGTAGTTGAAGACGTAACTCTAATAGATGTGCCTTCATATGATCAGGCCTAGTAAGGACCACATTGAGGCCTACACCGTGATTTCAAATGTGGCACATCATAAGGAAGATGTGCATCCCACAACTTTATCCCACAAATAGACTCCAATCGAAAGAAGTGATCAAGTTACTTGGAGGGGGACCACAGGAATGGAATGGTCACAAACTTGTGTTACAGGAGCAAGAGGAGCATCCTCTTGGACCTCCTGAACCACAAGGATGGGAGGATATTTCTCTAATTCCGAGGAATTTGAAGAAACAAGAAGAACGTGAGGGGTATGAGATCCACTCTCGATGAAAAAGACCTGATGAACCACAAGCAGGATCAAATCGACTGATTCCATGACGAATGGTTGGTCAAAAATGGATTCGTGATTTTAAATTTCGGGGGGAGCGAGATTGACCAAAGATGAATCTTGACCGATCATTTGATCAACTAGCAGAGGACTCAAAGAAAGCTTCTGGTAACCAACCAGAAGATAAGATGCAGAAGCAGTAGGGTTATCCAACACTTTCGCTGCTGTTAGCCACCTATAAATTTTTGACAAGAAAACAGGTGGCTAAATGTTTCTGAGCCTTTAAGAGAAACATTTCCCTTGAAAATATTTCATCCTTGAAGCCTCCATGTGTCTTTTACCCTTTGAAGAATCCCCACTGTTATTTCCCTTGAAAAAGCCTGCTGTTTTGAGGAAAAACTGCTGTAAAAAGGCCTCCATTTGCCCTATTTCATCCTCACAAGGCCTCCATTTTTACCCTCTTTTTCCCCTTTCAAAATCTTGAAAAATCCCCCCATTAACCCTCCAAATAATTAAAATTCCATTTTTAAACCTGATAGTTCCCTTTATTTGGTTTGAAAAACCCCTTTGTTGCCTACCGGAACCTCCCATTTGGCCTTAAAAAGCACTAAAATTAGGCCAAAAACACCCTTTTTACTTTAAGGACTTAAGCCCCCTTCAGCTTAGCCCTTGGTCCCTTTTCTCCACATATAATCTAGCACTAGAACCAGGTGCTTATCGCAATTGGAACCCTCAATTAACACCTTTTCCTTTGTTACTTATATTTTTCTGATGCGACGAGTTTTTGTTCTGTCGACCGTTGTTGCGATCTCTGCCGTCGATCTTTCAAGATCCGACGGTCAACGCTAGTCGTATCGTGCCCCATCACCTTTATTCATTACCCCTCCACTTCAATATTGACCGTCGATCTTTCGAAGATCCAACGGCTGGCGCTTAATCGCATCGCACAAAGTCTTAAGAGCCACCCCTTCGTCTCCTCCGATTTGCGATCCTCGATCAAATCCTGACCATCCATCCATGCAGATCCGATGGCTGAGACATCATCACAACCCATTCTTGAATCCAACATCATCTCTTCCCTAATTTAATCTTGGCTGTTGAATCCATAAGAACCAACGGTCGGAATTCGTCCATGCCTTTGTTCACAAAAGCCCATCGTCACTCTGCCGTTTTAATCTGGACCATTGAATCCATAAGAACCAACGGCCCAGATTTAATCGTGCTCTGCTCATTTTCCCCCCGTTGTCTCCCCTCCGATCAGATATCCACCGTTGATCTCTCAAATGATCCAATGGTTTGCGCTAAATCGCAAACTCAAAATTTCGGAGTTGTGGTCCCCTACCTTTCTCCGATGCGATTAGATCTCAGCCGTTCATTTCATAGATCCACAGCTTAGACTCAACTTCACTGTTGGCCACCTATAAAATTTGTTCTATCAAAAGTGGCCAAAACATTGTTCAGTATTCAAGAAACGGTTTCATTGCCAGAATGTTATCTCTTGAAGCCTCTGGAAGATCTCATGCCCATGTCTAAAGGTCTTCACTGCTGATTCCCTTCAGAACATAAAAATTCTGCTGAAAATTCTATGAGAAAGACCGCTGCAATTTCCCCTTCCTCCCTTTCCTCCATGCAGAAACTAACCTTCATTTGTTTCCCTTTTCCTTCATAAAATTCCTCTTTTTTCTGTTTTCCCCTTCTTCCATCCATGAAACTCATTGTTGCATAGTTTAAAACTCCTTTTAAAACTATAGCGAAAACCCCAAAACCCTTGGAAAACCATTAAAAATCTATGAAAAAACTCATCTTTTATTAAGGGTTTAAGCCCCTTTGGGCCAAGTCTCAACCACTTCCCCACCGTATGCCCATGGTGCTAAGACCAAGCGTTAAGCCTTTCGGCGCTTATCACATCGGAGAAAATCCAAAGCGCGCAAGTCTGTTTTCATTGTGTTGACAAAAGTTCCAATGCGATTGGCCCTGTGTGTCGCAGCCCCCGATCATGTTGGTACCTTATATAACCCTTTGGGCCCGCAATCGGGCGCTAAACCTTTTTGAAAATCCATCTCCTGTCTGTTATTTATTTCATAAATCCAAAAACCCTTTTACCCAAAGTTTGGTCTAACGCGCCCATCCAATGCTTTTTATAATATAAAAATGGTTAGATCAAAAATACCGATGCACAATCGCATCGGAGAAATTCGAATGGGTTGATTGAAAGACTGGGCCCGAAAGCTCTGATTGCGATTGGCCCTTGATATATAAACCCTACCCCCTTCGCTTTCATCCCATGCAACCTACACCCCGGGACCAAGTGTTGAAGTCCCGAAGCGCTCAATCACATCGCAAGTTTCGAATGGGTTGATTGAAAGACCGGGCCCGAAGCTCCGATTGTGATTGGCCCTTGTTATATAAAGCCCTGGGCCCAATGTATTCCATACATCCAGCAGCCCCGCAATCGGGCGCCAGCCACTTTATATATATATATTCCGCCCCGATCCATTAAAACCTTGGTTTTATTTAAATTTGTGGGTTTTTCATAAAGTGTAAAGGTTTCCGCCGGTACAAAGTTGAAAAGATATTTACCATTGATCTAAAGCTGATCAATGGCCTGTGCAAAATCGAAAAGTTTCAATCGCATTGCAAGTTTTCATCGAAAAGTTTCAATCGCATACTTTTGTTTGTCCCCCCGATCGCCCATCCCTCCGATTCATTCCCCGTCGTTGATCTGATCCTCAGATCAACGGTCATCGCTCAATCGCATCGCAAAGTTTCAATCATATACATTTGTTTGTCCCGCCGATTGCGATCCTACGATTGAATCTCGACCGTCCACGTGTCCAGATCGGACGGCCCGGATCTAATTTCGCTTCATACCATCGCCCTCCACCTTTCGCCAAAGGGTTTTCAAAACCGATCTCCATCGTCGATCATCACGCGATCAACGGTTGTGTTCAATTCTTCCTTCCGCTACTTTTAAACCTCCTCTTGGCTAATCTCCACCGTTGGATGATGCCATCCAACGGCTCTTCTCTCATCCCACGCCTCTGAAGCAGTGAACCCAACAACGCAGGATTTCTTAATATTTTGTGTATTTTGCAGGGATTACTGGTTCTCCATAGTATCGAAAAAAGGCCAAAGGCCGGGAAAGACGTTTCCTGTGCCATTGATTCTTCAATGGAGACCATTCGCAAGGTTCGGATTCGACATTTCATCATTGTTTCATGAGGCATTGATGCCATATGAGCCCCGCACGACCTGCACATTAATAAGACACAGAAATACATTGAAGAAACAAAGAGTATCAGTGTTTGAAGACTTCCCAGCACAGTTTGAAGGATTAAGGCACGTATTCAGTAAATAAAAGCTGAAATCCATGGATAAAAGCATCATAAAGACTGGAAGACACAAGATAAGCTGGATCAGACCTAAAACATAGATCTCAAGTAAATTAAAAGTGTTTTGGGAAGAAACGAAGACATCTCTCGATCCGAGAAAGCCTCCACCGCTTGAAGCAGAGGCTAATCGAACCCTCTCCAGCTCCTAAAGGCACCTGTAGCCTCATGGTAATTAAAGAAGGCTTAGTCATTATTTCAAACAAGAGGTGTTTGCCCGAAGACAGCCGAACAATTAATACTACTCAAGGATCTTATCTGTAATTGTCGGTAAAACTATTTTAAAGATTAAGAACAGCCCAGAAGCTAATCTTTTAGATCATTGGACCTCGGGGAGTAGCAACATAGTTACTTCAATATGACACTAAGCCTCCAAAGTCAACAAAATCTCCCACCGAGTTTAATCCTAAGTGTAAATCAATTAATGCAGATTAACACCTGTAAATTTCTTCATCAAGGCCCTCAAAGGCCGAAGAGTCATCAATCTATATTAATTGATCCAGGAGATCTTTTATCAAATCCCACCTCCTCATTCTTCTATAAATACTTCTGTAGAAGATGAGCAAATGTTGGTCTCTGGACATCTGAATGTATGTAATAGTTATTCTGAAGCTACTGATGCCCTGTTTGCGACTTAAAGACACATAAGCCGATATGAGAAGTTCGAAGTTGTAGAGACCCATTGGGCTTGCTGATTGTAACTGGTTTGAACATCAAATACAAGTTGCTGATTTATGGGATCCTGATTTGTGTCAACAGTGATGTGTTCCTCACTGTCAATTGTTATTTTGTTTAATGTTTTCACCTTGTCCACTTTCTGTGATAAAGAGCAGCAAACATGGAGCTAGGATTTACTCTCAACAGTACCTTACTCTCACTGAAAGCTTTATTTTTCTATGTTTTCTTCATTCGAACGTCCTCTTTGAAGAGTATATTAATGCAAGTCGGTTTAAAAGTACTTTCCTGATCTAGATTTCTCTTTAAAACGAGTATTTTCTGTGTTTTCCCTGAAGAGTGTATTAAAGCAGGTCGGTTTAAAAGCACTTGCCTGATCTGAATCGCTCTTTGTGACTGTTATCTGTGTTTTCCTTTAGAATATGCTGAAATCAGGGTAGTTTAGAAGCACTTACCTAATCTTAAGTTGTTCGAACTATTTTTTAAAAATGTTTTCTGACTAAAAGTACTTCAAAGCAGGCTAGTTTAAAAGCATTTCCCTGATCTCAGAATAATTTTATGTTTCCCCTTAAGTACATGCCGAAGCAAGATAGTTTGAAAGCACTTACTTGATCTAAGGTTGTTTCACTGTTTTCTTCATTTGTTTGGTTCTACACTTCCTCTCTGTTTCATTCCATAAATTCACTTTAATAGATCCTTTGACATAAGAAACTTGCCCCATGGATCCTGCTTGAACCTTGCTGTCTAATTAAAATCCTCCTATGACTCCATAGCCCAATGGGTTAAAACTGTCTTTGCCTTTCTGTCAGTCGAATCATTCCTTCACCTGCAGACACCTTCACCCTTCATTTTGAAACTGCCTTCACCTTCATCATGTCTTTGCCCAACCAAAACAAACAAAACAAAACCCAAGCTCTTCATGACTAGCCTAATATCACATTTCAGGTTTTAAAGATCACATCTTTAAGCTCATTCATAGAGAGATCCCTCTCTGGATTCAGGAGGGCTAGATCCTTGAATCCCAAAGCGGTTTGATGTTGTCTTATCTTTTGGTTTTGCCAATCTGGC
>JAXQQM020067858.1:0-73848 GCA_034641835.2 Pinus albicaulis
ATATATATATATATATATATATATATATATATATATGCAACACATTACATATATATGCAGCATATTACATATTTCACAAAGGTCCAAAGTTTATATATATTAAATTATATGGAGCGCTTTATGATCAAAGAATCAAAGTACCATAAGGTGGGACCCTTTCCCAATCGCATCGGAGATTATAAGGGCAGCGGAACATATAAACAGAAAATTGTGATTGCGATGAAGCCCGGACCTTATGGGTTTATAAAACATAATGGATATGAGTCAGAACATGCAACCAAAGAATTGCGATTGCGATGAAGCCCAGATCATATAAACAAAGGTTCAAAGCATATATATTAATTTATATAAGTGGAGCGCTTTATGATCAAAAGAAACAAAGTAATATAAGGTGGGACCCTTATGAATCGCATTAGAGAATATAAAGGCATCGGAACATCACAACAGAAAGTTTCGATTGCAATCAATCGCATCGAAACAATCGCAAAGGTACCGATCACATCGGAGTTAAAGCGGAACATGTTAACAAATATTTGCGATTGTGATGAAAGCCGGACGCGATAGTCATATAAAATCCACCATATAAAACATGGTCGAGTCTGCATATCAATCGCAATCAGAAATTTGTGGATCATATCAATCGCATCGGAGCAAGGCAGCTTGCGATTGCGATTGGCAAAGACGGACGCAATAGTCATATAAACTCCGCCATATAAAACATGGTTGGGTCCGCATATCAATCACAATCGGAAATTTGTGAAGGCGCTATTACATATATATATATATATATATATATATATATATATATATATATATATATATATATATATATAAAGTTGTTGCGATTGTATTGAAAAGTGCCGCATGGTCTGTGGACCCATGGGCCTCGGCTTAAGGTGGAGGGCGATTATTAATATAATACAATTGCGATGTGTGTAATCTTATCGGGCCATAAAACAAAGGCCGTGGTGTATGTATGTTCCGCTTATGGAACTCACCACATCAACAAGACACTTGCTGTATGAAAAGCGTTGGAATTTTCCCAGATTTAAAGTCAGTAGTTACATATATATACAAAATGCACTGATATAAAAATCACAGTTACATCTATGCAGAAATTACAACACAGCATAGGACAGAAGAGAAAATAGAGCTGAAAAGAGATAAAACACAGTCACAGAAAACACAGACACAGTCAAAGAAAAGACAAATGCGTAGCGAGCCAAAAGACTAAATGAGTTGAGCTGGAGTTCTCATTGTAATTTAATTGTAAATGTTTTAATTGATTTTTATTGTTTGTGATGCATTGGCAAGTCTCCGGAAGAGAACAAATATCCCACAGTAATGTTAAATTGATACCTATAGTTATATTTTCTAAATGAGCAGATAAAAGGAACGAGAAGACAGAAGCCAAAGAGTCATGTCTGTTCACTCCAAATTCCTATTGAAATACAAACAGTCATGTGAGGAACTCTATAAATAATATCAACTGGATATGCATAAGTGGAGTTAGAGAAAGTAAATATAGAGAATGCAGAGTATAGAAGAGTGAGGCAGAGAAGATTAAGAAAAGAAGAGTAGAAAGAGATGCTACAAAACAGAGCTGATATCTGAGGTAAATCAACAAACATTCAGTTTCATAAATTGAGGAAGTTGGAGCTTCCCTATCAAGTTTCAGCTTGATAGCCGTCAGTTGTAGCTGACTGAGGTTGGAGCCTCCTGTAGGTTGGTGCCTGCAGAAAATGGAAGGGAGTTGGTGCTTCCTTGCAAGTTGTAGCTTGCAGAATTGAGGTTGGAGCCTCCTGTAGGTTGGTGCCTGCAGAAAAATAGTGGTGAGAGGGAGTTGGAGCTTGCCTTTGCATCACAACAATAATAATATGTGGTTTTATCCCTTTATGGGTTTCCACTTATATCTGGTGTCTCTGTGCATGAGGTTTATGTGTTGATTTGATTTATATCATATGCTTAATACCTGCTGCTCTCATATTAAGTCTACTGCTATATTATATTAATACTTGCTGCTCACATTATAAGATTACTCACATATTAAGTTGGACATAAAATGAAGGTGTAAATAAGTTTTAATGAAAAGTTTCAAAATTCCATGAATGTGTTAAAATGATTCACCCCCCCCACCTCTCAGTTTAACTAAGGGTTCAACAAGTTTATCACTCTCAATTAACTATTACAAGTTATTTTTGATACTAGATTACATTTTATTGTCCATATTAATTAAGGGATAACTAAAATAGACATGCACCAAAAATAGCCTTGCGGGCCCCACCCTAGTGTAGGTGCTTAATGCACTAGGCGTGGGTGCTGAATTTTTCTTGTTGAATTTCAACACTCCTTCTCAGCAAGAAATGGATTATCCTTCACCCTGCTCTTGTCTCTATGGTATTCAAATTTTCTCCTGCTGAGCGCCTTCATCAGAATATCTACATCCTGATCTTTGGTGGGAATGTACTGAAGCAACATTATTCTTCTCTGCACACAATCTCTGAGATGATGGTACTGGATATCTATGTGCTTGGACCTATCATGAAACACAAGATTAATTGAGAGTTTAATGCAACTCTGATTATCACAACGAATCACTGTCGGATCCATCTGAGAACCAAACAAACCAACCAAGATATTTCTCATCCAGATAGCCTCACATGCAGCTTGATTTTCTGCCATGTTTTCTTCTTCTGCTGAAATGAGTGCCATAGATTTTTTGTTTCCTGCTATACCAGGAAATTGATGCTAATCCTATGCTAAATATACCTCTAGATGTCCTCTTTCTGTATGATGGACTGCTTGCCCAATCTTCATCCGTGAGGCCTTGAAGCTTCACTCCCTCTATCTATCTGTACCATATAACATGCTCTAATGTGCCCCTTAGGTATCTTAAGACATGCTTCCCTGCCTCCCAAAAGAGATTGGTAGAATTAACCATAACTTGACTCAGCTAGTTAACTATGTAGAAAATGTATGGTTTGGTGTTCACTAGATACATCAGTGAGCGAACTAACTTCCTGTAGACAGTAGCATCCACAACCTCTCCAAAAGTAGCATCCTCTTTCCCCCAATTTCCTGTAAGAGTAGTATCCATGGGTTTGTAGCTCTCCATGTGAAACTTACCCAATATCTCCTTTGCATACTTTCCTTGAGACACAAAAAGTTCACCATCCCGTTGCCATATTTCCAATCCAAGGAAATAATGAAGGAGTCCCATGTCCTTCATTTCGAACTCCCTTGCAAGATCATCCTTGCATGAGTGTATCAACTGCTCAATACCAGTCAAAATCAGATCATCAAAATAAAGAACAATAATCAATATCTTATCCTCAACCACAATCTGGTACAGGTTTGCATCTGCTTCATTTTTGGTGAAGCCAAGTTCGGTGAAATGACTGTCTATCTGAGTGTACCAAGCACGAGGTGCTTGCTTCAACCCATACAATGCTCTTTTGAGTTGGCACACATGCAAATCACTTTTGAATATTTCAAAACCTTTAGGATGCTCTATGTACACCTCTTCCTCAATGATCCCATTGAGAAACAAAGTTTTCACATCCATTTGATGAATGCGCCAACCCATCTACACTGAGAGTGAAAGGATGGATATTATGAAAGAGTACCTAGTAATAGGTGCAAAAGTCTCATCATAATCGATCCCCTCGATTTGTGAGAATCCCGGGCCATAAATATGGCCTTGTATTTCTCCACACTCCCATCAAAAACTTTCTTTACCTTGTAGATCCATTTCGATCCAACCACTGATTTGTCGACCGATCTTGGGACAATCTTCCATGCACTGTTCTTGATAATGGAGTCATACTCCTCCACCATTGCATCAAACCAAGTTGGTTGCTCCACTGCTTCCTGAAAGGAAGAAGGTTCAATCACAATACATTTTATCATAAGAGCCATGTATCCAATAAATTGGTCAAGAGTCTGTCTCTATTTTCATTGTGAAGTAGGGGCTCCTACGTTCTCTGTAGCATCAAGCCTCAATCTATCAGCTTCTCTGGTGCACCTTATGCCATTTCTTATGGATGGCTCTGCATGAGTGTTTTCCTCCGCTCCATGAACCTCTTCATATGGCTACTCCACATCTTGAGGCTCATCCTTGGGAACCACTAGTTCCTCCTATGCACGCAAGTCCAACTCCCTCTCAAGGGACAACTGCATGGCTTTATCCTCATCAAATTTTATATCCCGTCGCACAACAGTCATTCTGCTATTTGGAAAATACACTCGATAATAATGGGGCATTTCAGTGTACCCCACAAAAATCCAATCTTAACTTTCGGTTCTAGCTTCTTCCTGGCATCCTTGGTCACATGCACATAAACAGATGAGCCAAAAATATTAAAGTGTGAAACATCAGGTTTCTTACCAATGAAAGCCTCTTCAAGTGTACTCATGCCAAGTATCCTATGAGAACAAAAATTCTGCACAAATACCACAGTGTTGCATGCTTCTACCCACAGATGCATCGATAGGCCTTGATCATGGAACATCGCTCTTGCTGCACGCACGATCGTTTTGTTCTTTTTTTTCCGCGACCCCATTTTACTGTGGTTTATGAGGCACTACTAGTTCTCTTCGAATTTCTTCTTTTTTGCATAATTTCTTGAATTCGTTAGAGATGTATTCTCCACCATTATCGCTACTAAGAGCCTTCACTTATTTCCCCGAATCTTTATCCACCAGTACCTTAAACTCAAGAAACTTAGAGGATTTTTGATCTTTCTTTTGCATGAAGAATATCCAACACTTACGAGAAAATTCATCAACAAATATTACATAGTACTTGTTGTACATATTTACCCCTGCCTATGAATTTTGGTTCGCTGCCCCATTCAAATCTATTTCGAATCTTCACTATGGCCTGAACATCCTCATGCTCCCGTCCAACATTATCGTTTTCGCTCGAAAATGCATTACGCAAAGGTTAAAAACCCGCCATTCAAATTATATTGAGCCGAAGCCCCAAAGCCTTAGCCCCTTTTGCTGTTTTCAACACATGACCTGAGCCCGAAAACCACAAGCCAAAAGGAAAGGGAGCTTATTTTTTTATGTTTCGGGCGCAATTGTGGCCGTCCGATCGAGTTCAATCAACGGAGAGACGATCGTTCTATGTGGTGGACCCCCACGTGTAGAAAACCGGCGGTAAATCCCGCACCACTCCAACCGAGCCGGCGGTATTTACCATGGGGGCAGCGATTCCATTAAAAACGCGCCGCGTGTCTATGGTACGGGATCTAAAAACCGTTTTCCCGCGCGTTAAAGGTTGTACAAAGATCGGGCAATGAAACTCCCCCGCGCCGTTGGATCTGGCGATGTCAATCCAATGACAGATATCCTCCAGAGTTTCTCGCCCTTTAACCTCTGTCCGCCGTGTTCCATGACCCACCACCGCACTGCTCCCATTAACTCCCAGCCGTTGATCTGTGTTTGTAATCCGACGGCCCAGAAATCAGTCTCCCCGTCTGTTGACTCCGATGCCACGTCGCCTCCCCACCTGTCCCCCCATACATCCACGTGTTTTACTCCCGCGCGTCTAAGATATGTCCCCCGTCATATATATATATATATATATATATATATATATATATATATATATATATATATATATATATATATATATATATATATATATATATGCATGTGTTTTCATTTATACCCTCCGTTATTATTCATCCCTCATGTTCAAACTGCTTCACGTGGAGAAGTTGCACTCCATCCGCTTAATCAAAGCCTCCATTGTTTCTCCTCCGCCACTCTTCGTGTTCTTCCCAGTTGACCATGTCTCCATTGTCCCCGTCCCCATCCCTGTCTAGTTTTTCTTAAAATAGTTCGTGTTTTTGCAGGTTTGCCACGGTCGATGACCCATCATAATTTGCTGCTTTGTACGCGGAAATCAGGAGCATTGCCCTTGACTGTTTCCGAGGAAGAAATTCAAGAGGGAAGCTGAGGGTAGGTGTGTGAAATGACCATCATTAAAGAAAACAAAGATATGAATCTACAAAACCCTCCAGAGAAAATCAAGAAACATATTTGAGCAGTGAAAGTATTAATGGGCAACATGAGATATCAAGTGAAAGATCCGGAAGCGCAACATCCCGCTCACACATTAAAGGTCCGGGGATTTAAATTCAAAATTAAAAGGGCCGAGAGTACAATGCACAATCACAAGCCACCTCAAGGTTTTACCGCAGCAGATTTCTCTCCAGCCGAGTACCTAACATCTGTATATTTTATTATTTGTGTCTTGTTTATAAGGAGATTTTTATCCTCCGGCATTTATTTCTAAAGGCAGATTGTAGAGTACAGTTATTTATTTTCAGTCATTCATAGAGTGGGCGCGAATTCTTTCCGCCATTTTGTTCAAATTAAGTCATTAAATGTGCTCCATCTACCTCCTTCTCGATAATTCTCTATCTTTTCTATAAAGACCCAGAAATAAGACATTGTAAGGGTTCCAGATTTCTATCAGCAAACTGTGCAGTGAAAAGGCTTTTGTATACATTTTGCAATATTTCTGTATGAAGTTTCAGAGCCCGTAGGGGCTCAGTGAGGAGGAGTTATAACTGTAATGAGGATTCCGGTCTTTGGTATCTCACAGTATGTAATTTTCTCTTATGTGTTAATACAATATCTCATTTCATGCTATTTATCTTCTTGTATCATGTTCTAGAATGCGAGTGGCTCACTAGTTTGCAGTAAGGATTCATCCTAGTTGATGCCCTTTCTGGGATTAGTCAAGCGCTTTAAATAGGCCTAGTCATGATATACTGTTCCATGTTCATCTCTTCCATATTTTCTGCTATATCAGTTTTTTTAGGAGAGTGCTTTTAAAATGCCAGGATTGTGTATGGATTCTTGAATTGACAAGCCCATGCATGGTTTTGTTGTATATCTGGGTATCAGTCTAATATCAACTGGTATTTTCTCATTATTTCTTTCTTTGTATCCACTCTCTGATATCTTGTTTCTGTGGTATATTATTTGAACTGGCCCTCTTTACAGTAAGTTGTCTCTTAACTGTCTGATGCCTTTGTATTGGAGTCTTGCATGATGTCCCTACACTATTCTTATCTTTGTGTCAGCTTCTGAGAGAGATTGGTCTCGTTTAAATTAATTTCCTTGTTCAACAAGAGATAGTAAGTGAGCTTTTGGATTGACAACCCACGTTATATGAAGAGCTCCTTGCTATATTAAGATGTCCTAGGCACTGGTCTATGGCAACTCTAGACTGTCTCTAGGGGGTGACAAAATTGTCCACAACATCTTTCTGGCGCCGTTGCCGAGGATCGAATTTAAGAATATCAGTTTCCCTGGGCCTCGACAAATTGTTTTCACTCTCTAATCAGGTGAGCACAGAGAGTTGAAGAGTTGTGTATCTCTCACCTTGGTGACTCCACTGCTTTAATTTGATAAATTTATTGGTAGTCCTGGCTCCTCGCAAGCCACATTTGAGGTCAGATACATCTCAGTCAAAAACACCTTACGTGTCTGACCCAGAGAAGATCATTCATAAAAGAGTTTGGAAGGAGAGGAAGTCAGTTCGTGCTGAAAACCCTGAATATTCCGTTGAATATTATCCGCCCTCTTCTTCTCAAGAAGTTAGAACAGAAAATCCCGAGTTTTACTCGGAAACTCCACGTAGAGGAAGTGTCCGGATTGAAGAAGATTCTCATCCTACTCCCGAGGCTGAGGAAATTAAAGAAGTCACAGAAGTAGCTGCTGTTAACCGTGAATTATTCCCAGCTACGCCTCAGTCCTCCATATCATATATTCCCATTGTTATTCATACTCCGCTTCTTCCTACTCCTCTCCCTTCATCTGTATCTCAGATTGTTGTACAACCCCCACCTCCCCCAATGGCTAATGTTCCTGCTTTTCTATTGAACAAATATGCTCCACTGGCCTTGCCCCAAGTGCTGAATGATATGCCACAGGATTATTTGAAGATCCTGCCAAGATTTAATGGTGAAAATGAAATTGATGCTCAGAAACATCTTGAGACCTTCTGCTCTTTTGCAGAGAACTTAAATGTTGAACACCTCGATGTGGTCTTGAGATTGTTTGTGCAGTCTTTGGAAGGGGAAGCCAGAAAATGGTTCAAGACATTGGGGAACCGTTCAATAACCACCTGGGATATTATGGAGAATACTTTTCTCAGAAAATGGGGGGAAAAGAAAGATCATGGTCAGTGTCTTACTGAGTTTAATACTATGAAGAAGAAGCATAATGAAGGAGTGGTAGAGTTTATTAAAAGATTTAACAAGTTATATTTAAGCCTGCCTCCTGAAATGAAGCCCCATGAAACAGCTGCTAAGATAGTTTTTATAGCAGCCTTTGATCTTGATTTCAGCTTCGCATTGAGGGAAAGAAAACCTGCCACTTTAGATGATGCACAGTCAGATGCTCTGGAATTGGAAGCGAACTTTGCCTACACTGGAAAATTAAAGGGAAAAGCTGAACAAGATACTAGGAGGAGAGGCAAAGAAGAGGTTTCCTCCTCTAATCAGGAAAAGGATTCAGACAAGATGGACAAAATAAGAAAAATGATAAAGAGGATGGTCAAGCTTGAACTGGAAGCTAAAAATGCAGCTCCCAAGAATTTCTATAATGCTCCAAATAGAGGATATAATCCCTAGTACAGAAGGCCCCAATTGCAGATATTGCCTAGAGAAGCAAAGGAACAATAAGACCAGGTACCTCATCCCCTATACCTGGAAGGACCAGCAGATGACTCCACTGGAGATGCAGCTTATGGATTAGAAGATTCAAATCTGGCTTTTTCAAATACTGATGATATGGATTGCCCATTGCAAGATGAGGACGAAGAAGCAGAGATTGATCATTATTGTAAGCAATTTGTTGATTTCATGCAAGCACAATTCAATGTCAAATATGATCTCAGATCTTCAAGGAAGAGGACCAGAACCCAAGATCAAGAAGAGGAGCCACCTCAGAAAGAAGCATCTGCTCAGAAGGAATCAGCAACAAAGAGAAACATAGAAAAAGGTAAGAATCCTCTAAATACTCCCTTGCAGTCCAATGATCAGATTCCTTCTTCTTCAAAAATAGTCAGTCCTCCTAATGCTGAGCCAGTGTCAAAAGAAATTAAATCTCCAACTGAAAATAAAGAGTCAAAAGAAGTAGTGATAGAAAAGCCCCCATCTGCTTTCAATCTGCAAAAAGAACTTGAGAAGATTAAGATTCCAGTCCCCCTGACTGAGCTACTAAAACAGCCTGTATACCAGTCTCAAGTCACTTCCTTTATGCTTCCTCCTGAATTACCAATTGCACCTGATAGTCTAAACCTTCAAGAAGAAATACCCATGGTAGTCTTTGGCCCACATGTCGAGGAGATAGACCCTTCTACTCCTCCTTTTTACGTGTCTCTAGTTATACATGACCTGCTGTTGCACAATTGTATGTTAGATTCTGGGGCTTCCCACAATCTTATGCCTCTGTCTGTCATGGAACAACTAGGACTGCAAATTACAAGACCATACAAAGATTTATATTCATTTGATTCTAAAAGAGTTAAATGCTTGGGAATGATTAAAGACTTAGTGGTCAATTTGGCCCAAATTCCAGCAAAGAGTGTGGTCATGGACATTGTGGTTGCTGATATCCCAGCCCGCTTTGGCATGTTGCTGTCAAGGTCCTGGGGTACAAAAATTGGTGGGTCAATCAAATTGGATTTAACATATGCTACTGTCCCAGTCTTTGGAGGCTAGGAGAGGAGGTTATACAGGGAGACTAGATTTGTTAAAATGGTAACTAAGGCTGACTGCTCAGAGAATTCCCCAGTTTATAACAAAGAGGGAGACTTCTCATGTTTAATGTTAGAAGAAAATCAAAATTATGCTCATGAGCCCCTTTTTGGTCAAATCCAAGCTGAGCAGCCTAAAGAAGATCAGGAATCAGAAATTTGGACTTTGCATTTTGATGGAGCAAATTCAAGAGAAGGCAATGGAGCTAGGGTGTTATTAATTTCTCCTACAGGAAAATGGGTGCCGCTATCCTTTAAATTGGAGTATGAGGCTACAAACAATGTAGCTGAATATGAAGCACTATTATTGGGACTACAGACAGCTAGAAACATGGGCATCCAATGTTTAAAAGTCTTGGGAGACTCTGAGCTGGTGGTAAGACAGATCAAAAATCAATGCCAAACTAAGCATCCACGGCTGAGAGCTTATAGAAACGAAGTGTGGGACATGATAGAAAATTTCTTCTCAACATTTAACATACAGTTCATGCCCCGGGAGCAAAACAGAATAGCAGATTCTCTTGCTGTGGCTGCCAGCACATTCCGTCCTCCTCAGAATCCACTTTTAAGATACGAAGTGGAGGTACGTTACAGACCATCCGTTCCAGATAATATAAAGCATTGGCAGGTATTTGAAGATGATGAACAAATGAAGAGATTCATGGAGACAGTGGGAGAATTCTCCAATATGGAGATTGATGATAATGAGGAGGAAGAAGCTGAAAATATTATAGAAAACAAATGGGAAGAAAGAATAGTAGGAAATAAAGTGCTGCAGCTGAAAGGAAATGTAATGCCTAGAGGGATGGTACCTCTAGAAATATTATTTAACAAGGATGACATTCCATTGCAGCCAAACAAGGTGACAGAAGAAGATCAAGTGGGAGATCTGAATCTGGGTACTTATGCTGATCCCAAAATTGTAAAATTATCTAAAAGAGTCCCAGATGAATATAAAGAAAAGTATTTGAAGTTGTTTCAATCTTATAAAGATGTATTTGCTTGGTCCTATCAGGACCTAAAAACTTTTGATGTTAATATAATGCAGCATAAAATTCCTTTGAGGGAAGATGCAAAGCCTTATAAGCAGAAGCTCAGACAGATAAATCCTCTGCTGCTTCCCTCCATTGAAAAAGAAGTCAAGAAGCTGCTGAAAGCCAAAATAATTGTGCCTTTGAGATACTCAGAATGGATAGCAAATCTTGTTCCTGTTCGAAAGAAAAACGGAGAAATAAGGCTGTGCGTGGATTTAAGGAATTTAAATAGAGCATCTCTAAAGGATAATTATCCACCGCCTAAGATGGACTACATCCTGCAGAAAGTGGTGGGAGCATCCAGAATGTCAATGATGGATGGATTTTCTGGTTATAATCAGGTAGTTTTGTTTCCAGAAGATCAAAAGAAGACTGCTTTTACCACACCATGGGGAACATTTATGTATGCCAGGATGCCATTTGGATTAATTAATGCAGGAGCTAATTTTCAGAGGG
Source organism: Pinus albicaulis (assembly GCA_034641835.2). NCBI lineage: Eukaryota > Viridiplantae > Streptophyta > Pinopsida > Pinales > Pinaceae > Pinus > Pinus albicaulis. Next base: position 11,275 of record JAXQQM020067858.1, read on the forward strand.
CAATGGACATAGCCTTTGTTGGAGAGCAGGACAAGTTTTTGGTGGTATATCTTGATGATATCACAGTGTTTTCAAAGAATGATGATGAGCATATTGAGCATTTAAGAAAAACTTTTGAAAAATGCAGAAGGTATGGCCTATCCCTCAATCCTCAAAAATCTTTATTTGCATTAGATGAGGGAAAACTCTTAGGGCACATTGTAACTAAAGATGGTGTGAAAATAGACCCTAAGAGAGTTGAAGTAATAAACAACATTCCTTTACCCATGAATAAGAAGAAGTGCAAGTATTTTTAGGCCGAATCAATTTTCTGAGAAGGTTTATTCCTAACTATGCCGAGATAGTTAGGCATATAACTGATATGATGAAAAAGGAGAATGAAGTAAAATGGTCCCAGGAGTCTAGAGATGCATTCACCAGAATAAAACAAGAATTTGCTGAAGCTCCTGTGCTAGCTGGACCAGATTACAATAAGCCATTTATGATCTTCTCATTTGCTTCACCTCATACAATTGCTGGAGTATTATTGCAGAAGAATGAAGAAGGATATGAGCAGCCTATAGCTTTCTTCAGTCAAGTACTGCATGATGCTGAATTGAAATATAATATATTGGATAAGCAGGCATATGCCCTAGTAAAGTCCCTTAAAGCTTTTAGAACCTATGTTTTGCAATCTCACATTACTGCATATGTTCCCACAGCAGCTGTCAAAGACATTCTTGTTCAGGGGGATAGCGAAGGTAAAAGAGAAAGATGGATTGCAAAAATACAGGAGTATGATTTGGACATAAGGCCTACTAAGCTAATTAAAGGACAGGGACTTGCTAAGATGTTATCTGAATCAAATCATCAAGCTTTGGGCATTAATTTATCCATGATAGCAAATGAAGAATCTGAGAAAGGAGAAGAACAGCAAGGACTAGAGATGGCCACTCAAAAGGTACACATGAAATATCTCACTAGTCCTTGGTATAAAGAAATAGTTGAATATATTTTAACACTTAGCTGTCCCCCAAGTTGTGATAAGATAAAATACAGAGCTGTAAGAATGAAATCCCAGAAACACATAATTGCTAATGGACAGCTATATTGGAGAGACCCTTCAGGTATATTACTATTATGCCTCACAGAAAATGAAGTGGAAAATATAATGACAGAATTTCATGAGGGAATATGTGGAGGACATTACAGCTGGAGGGCTACAGCTCATAAGATCTTGAAGGCTGGTTTTTACTGGCCAAAATTATTTACAGATGCTTTTTCTTGGGTCAGGGAGTGTGACAAGTGCCAAAGATTTGCAGAAAGACAAAAATTAGCAGCTTTGCCCTTGATTCCTATTCATGTAAATGAACCATTTCAGAAATGGGGATTAGATTTCATAGGAGAAATACATCCCCCATCAAGTGGCCAATATAAATGGATACTAACAGCCACAGATTATTTCAAAAAATGGGTGGAAGCCATACCTACAAGAAATGCTATAGATGCTGTGATAATCAAGTTTATGGAGGAAAATATCATATCCAGGTTTGGCTGTCCAGCCAGGATTGTAACTGATAATGCACAGGCTTTTAAGTCTGCCAGATTTGTAAATTTCTGCCAACAGTATAATATCATGTTAACCCATTCCACAGCCTACTATCCCCAGGGAAATGGCTTAGCAGAATCTTCTAATAAAACCCTGGTGAGGGCCCTAAAGAAAACAATAAATGAGAATCAGAAGAATTGGGACTCCCAATTAAAATTTGCTCTATGGGCAAATAGGATAACCAGTAAGAGAGCAACAGGGAAATATCGCTATGAGCTGGTGTATGGGCGAGCAGCTGTGTTCCCTATGCAATTGGCATTGCCAGTAGCACATTTTATGCAGGAAAGCCAGGAAGAACCAGATGACATGGTCAGAAGGATTAATCAATTGGTCGAATTAGAAGAGACACGGAATCAGGTAAATCAGAGATTGATAGAATATCAGGAGAAGATGAAGAATGTATTTGATCGGCATGCGAAAAACAGGAATTTCCAAATTGGAGACCTGGTTCTCAGATGGGACGTTCGAAGAGCAGAGAAAGGCAAGCATGCTAAATTTGATCCGTTGTGGTTTGGCCCATTCAAAATTGTGAATCAAGGAGGAAACAATACTTTCATGTTAGAAAACTTACAGGGCGATCTACTGGACGCCCCTGTGAATGGCCAGTTCCTCAAGCCATACTTCCAATTCTGACCCAGGCTAGGAATGCCCGTTGTATTATATTGTATATAGGTTGTTTCAGCTTTTATTTTTATAAATAAAGGGTGCTGGCAATTACCTGAAGAAAAAGCGCAGGGGAATTGAAAAAATAGAAGGTTCAAACAGAAATGTTCAGTGGTCCGCGCGTTCTCGACATGTCCAGGGACGAACATGCTGTCCCCAGATGGAGCCGATGTTGTACATATTGACCCCTACATATAAATTTTGGTCCGCTGCCTCTTCTGAACCTATCTCAAACCTTTGCCGTGGCCTAAAACTCCCATGTCTCTGTTTAATATTACCATTTCCGCTCATAAAATATACTGTGCAAAGGATTAAAACCCACAATCTAAAAACTTATCGGGCCCAGCCCTAAGAGCTTATCCCTCCGTGCTTTGGCTTCCATATGTCCCGAGCCCAAAACCTCAGCCCAGAAGGAAAGAGAGCTAAATCGTGAATGTTTTCAGGCGCAATTGCAACCCTCCGATCGAGTTCAATCAACGGAGCGGCGGTCGTTTTATGTGGTGGTCCCCGCACATGAAAACCAGCGGTAAATCCCACACCACTTCCACCGAGCCGGCGGTTTTAAACCAAATTCCAGCGATTCCATTGAAAACGTGCCGCGTGTCCTTTGGTACGGGCCCAAGAAACCATTTTTCCGCGCGTTAAAGGTTGTGCAAAGGTCGGGCAGCGGAACTCACCCGCGCCATTGGACCTGTCAACGTCCATCCAACGGCGGACGTCCTCCGGAGCTGCACACTTTATAATATATGTCCATCGCGCCCCTGGCCCACTCTAATCGCTCTCCGACCCGTTTTAATTGTCGATCTCATTTTCGGTCGTGTGGCCCAGATCATCCATCTGACTGCCCGCTGGTCAAGTCCTCCGCCACGTCATTCTTCCTTTTGTCCCCCACACACCCATGTGTCATATTCCCATGTGTCCATGGCGTTCTCCCACCGTATATATATATGTGTGTTTTCATTCACATCCTTCGTTTTTATTCATTCCTCACGTTCAAACTGTTTTACGTGGAAAATTCGCGCCCCGTCTGTTTAATCAAAGCCTCCATTGTATTTCCTCCACCACTCTGTGTGTTCTTACCATACGACCATGTCTCCATCGTCCTCGTCTCCATCCCAGTCTGGTTTTTCTTAAATAGTTTGCGTTTTTGCAGGTTTTCCGCGGTCGAAGACTCATCATAATTTGCTGCTTTGTACGCAGAAATCAGGAGCATTTCCCTTAACTGTTTTCGAGGAAGAAATTCAAGAGGGAAGCTGAGGGTAGGTGTGTGAAATGACCATCATTAAAGAAAACCAAGATATGAATCTACAGAACCCTCTAGAGAAAATCAAGAGATAGATTTGAGCAGGTGAAAGTATTAATGGGCAACATGAGATATCGGTGAAAAATGTGGAAGCGCAACATCACACATTAAAGGTCCAGGGTTTAAATTCAAAATTAAAGGGCCGAGAGTACAGTATACAATCGCAAGCTATCTCTGGGTTTTACGGCAGCAAATTTTCCCTCTTTCAGTAAGAGGCAGAACATTGTATATATTATTATTTGTGTCTTGTTCATGAGGACATTTTCATCCTCAGCATTTATTTCTAGAGGCAGATTTTAAAGTACAGTCATTTATATTCAGTCATTCATAGAGTGGGCGCGAATCCTTTCCGCCATTTGGTTCAAATTGAGTCATTAAATGTGTTCCATCTACCTCCTTCTCTAGAATTCGCTATCTCTTCTATAAAAACCCAGAAATAAGACATTAGAAGGGTTCCAGATTTCTATCAGCAAACTGTGCAGTGAAAAGGATTTTGTATACATTTTGTAGCACTTCTGTATGAAGGTTCAGAGCCCATAGGGTCTTAGTGAGGAGGAGTTATAACTGTAATGAGGATTCTGGTCTTTGGTATCTCACAGTATGTAATTTTCTCTTGTGTGTTAATACAATATCTCATTTCATGCTATTTATCTTCTTCTATCATGTTCTAGAATGCGAGTGGCTCACTAGTTTGCAGTAAGGATTCATCCTAGTTGATGCCCTTTCTGGGATTAGTCAAGCGCTTTAAATAGGCCTAGTCATGATATATTGTTCCATGTTCACTTCATCCATATTTTCTGCTATATCAGTTGTTTTAGGAGGGTGCTTTTAAAATGCCAGGATTGTGTATGGATTCTTGAATTGGCAAGCCCATGCATGGTTTTGTTGTATATCTGGGTATCAGTCTAATATCAACTGGTATTTTCTCATTATTTCTTTCACTGCATCCACTCTCTGATATTTGATTTCTGTGATATATTATTTGAACTGGCCCTCTTTACAGTAAGCTGTCTCTTAACTGTCTGATGCCTTTGTATTGGAGTTTTGCATGATGTTCCTACACTATTCTTATCTTTGTACCAGCTTCTGAGAGAGATTGGTCCCATTCTAAACTAATTTCCTTGTTCAACAAGAGATAGTAAGTGAGCTTTTGGATTGACAACCCAAGCTATATGAAGAGCTCCTTGCTATATTAAGATGTCCTAGGCACTAGTCTATGGCAACTCTAGACTGTCTCTAGGGGGTGACAAAATTGTCCACAATGGGTGGAATCTATCACATTGAGACCAAGCATGCGATCAGCGAAAAATCCAGCTCAAACTGCAAGGCTAAGGCCTCTCTAGCTGCAGTCCCAGAAACTTGCTTATTTTTCTTCTTCTGTGGAAAATTAGTGGCGTAATGTCCGTGTTGGTGACAATGAAAGCACTTCACCTTGGACATGTCCTGCTTCTTGCCTTTCGCACCGGATTGAGAAGCTTTCTTGCTCTTCCCCTTCTTTTCTTTGGTAGCCAAAGCGCAATTCTCTTCATCAGAATTCTTTGATGAAGATCCGTCCCTGGTACTCCACCTTATCTCCTCTTGCACAAGATCCGACCAAAGTCGCTCCCATCCTGGAAATTTCTCCCGACCATTGACAGAGTCCTGATAGGAATGCCAACTCTTCGGAAGCCCAAGGAGAGCCAAGCTCACCAAGTCCTCATCATCAAAAGTCACCCCCACACTTCCCAGCTCATCCCTGCATTGGATGAACTTCGTGAGGTACTTGGGCATACTATCGCCTTTCTCCATCTTTATGTTCCTGAGTTTGTCCTTGAGCGCCAACTTCCTCTGGTCGCTCTTGCTTTGGAATAAATCTGTCAAAGCTTTCCACATCAAGAATGGAGAAGCCTTACCATGAAGGTTGGATACTATGTGATCCTTCACGCCCTCCAACAAAATCCTTCGACACTTTGTTGTCTTCTTTTGCCATGCGTCAAGTACGGCAGCATCAGTAGAAGTAGGCTTTGGGACTTCAGCATCTATGAACTCCTTCAACCCATTGTCATCTAGCACCGCCTCCATCCTGTCCTTCCATGCAATATAATTCGAGCTTCCCTCAAGGGCATACTCCAATCGCAATCCGTTGAAAGAAATCTCAACTTCGACACCAAGAAAACACTGCTGCAAATTCGAATTCCACCAGCACAAAACTCAACCGCTTCAATGTTTTGCAATTTCTCCAATGATCAATATCGCTCTGATACCATGTAGAAATTTGAATAACTGATATATTATTCACCGATATTCTCCTGATCACACACTATTTTAGCTTCATGCATAATACAGAATCTCTTCTACCATTGATCATCACATGCGGAAATAAAATCAATTGCATGCATACATTAAAACCACAAACAATCACACATATGAACACAAAATTTAATGGGAAAGCTTAAAGCTGAAAACCCAAACTATCTATATATTATATGTCATGGAGATCATGTAACAATCATAGTACAAAATCTCCTCACAAGCTCTCATGCACACCCTCAATTGCTACACACTATCAAGCTAGATCTAGCAAAACACATGCTCCAATCTTTTGCCACTTGATAGCCAGCCTCTATTGTGTAATTAATGCTATGGGATGGCTTCATTAAATAGATAAACCACCTGGCTTGAACTGCACAATCCTCATGGGCTACTCCACCTATCTGTGTGTTGCAAATAGCAACAGTATAGTCACAACTGATAATTACCCTACTCTTTCACCTATTCTTGCACTGGTCTCCACTGAAAGAAGTTAACTGATGCATTCTTTAGTTATTTATGAGTTTATAATTAGTGAATTAATTAATAATTAATTCACACCACTCTCACTAATTGTATCAATTAGTTAAACTGAATACAAATAGCTCAACTATGTTTAGATTAGTTAAATTGAATACAACTCCACTAAATTCCTCAATCAACTCCACCAAACTCTGTCACATGAGTTCTAACTGAAGTATCCATGCAATAGCTCCACATAACCCTCAGGAATAGTGTAATTCCTTCTGTCAGCTCCTGTGCCACATCTGTGCACTTAAATGAAGTGCTCCAAGAGAATAAGATAATGTTTAGAGTCCAAATATTATTAAGAGCTAATAATATTCGACATATCTATTTTTAGACTGGAAATCTAAAAATAGATTCCGCCCAATATGTCTAAAAATAGAAGTCCATCTATTTTTTCCGATTTGACCAACCATCCACAAATAGCATCCTGCAACTCATAGAACATGATCCATATGTCTAAAAATAGACATAGTCTAAAAATAGACTTTGCGCCAAAAATAGCCTGCGGGCCCACTTAGTGAAGGCGACTCCTTTCCACTAAGCTCATCATCTTGTTGCAATCTCAACAGTTGTTTGACAAGAGAACAAAGGCTTGTGATTTCAACATTGGAGACAAGGTACTCAAGTGGGACTCCAGAAGAGAGGATAAGGGTAAACATGGCAAATTTGACTATTTGTGGCAAGGTCCTTACATTATTCAGTGCACCATTGGTCCAAATGCCTTTTTTCTGCAAGAGTTAGATGGCACAGATCTGTTTGGGGGTCCGGTCAATGGCAGGGTGCTTAAGCATTACTATTGTTGAGTTCGATTTTAAAAAGCTTTCATTTCCATTGTAAATACCATTTCTTTGTTCAGTCCCACAAAATAAAAAATACAAAAACAATAAAAAATAAAAGAAAAGAGGGCAGATTATAAAAAACAATAAAGGTATAGCCCCATACCAAAAAAAAGAAAAAAATATGGAAGTGTGCAAGCTGAAATGCCACTCCTGAAAAACACACTCCTAGTTAGTCAAACAGCCTAATCTTGACTAATTAGTTTTAAATTTACTGCTGATAGGATAGTGAATTTGATTTGCCAAACTGTTTAATCTTGGCTTATCAGTAGATAGATTAGGTTAGAAATTAAAGGTTCAAACATGCTCAAAACCTGAACCTAAGTTTCCAAGAAAGAATTGACTCCAATCTATGTTTAATTCTGAGTCAAAACAGATGTAAATATGGTTCTAATCAGCTCAAAATCTGAACCAGAGAAAAAGAAAGAACAGCTCAATCAAGAGGAAAATAGAGCTGTAAAAAAGTGAAGGAAGTGCATGAAATTTCAGATCTTAAGCCTTCCATTTTGATTTAAATTTTTCTACAAAATAAATATCTATGTGCAGCTTGATTTTTATGCCATAGATCATAGCAAGTCAAACTACTTAATCTTGACTTTACTGTTTTTAAATTTCTGTTGTAGAATTTATAGAATAAAATCTGTTGGACAATTTAACTCCAAAAAATAGTAGATTAGGTAGAGAATCATGTGGACTCAACTATTTAATTTGAGTTCATGGATAGATAAGGAGTAGAAATAGATTATATATCCTATTTTCAAAAGAAATAAAATGTTTTAAAAGAGTTTTCCAATCCAAGTGCACTCTAATGAAGAAAAAAAGTTAGATCAGTAGGATTGGGTAGGTAGAAAGCTTGTTGATGAAGATCCATTGTTTTCCATGGCTGCTAATATGTTTTCAGAAAAAATAAGAGCATCTAAGAAAAGAAGGTAGCCCAATGGATGAGGCACTGATCAGACCCCTAGAGAATGCAAGTCTGAAGTTCTTGATGCCTTCAAGAAGGCACCATCCCCAAGTGGAGCCATTGTTGGCCACCTATAAAATTTGTTCTTTCAAAAGGTGGTCAAAACATTGTTTAGCCTTCAAGGAACAATTTCATTGCAGAAATTTGATCTCTTGAAGCCTCTTTAAGAAATAATCTCCTCTATCCAAAATCTTCACTGTTGTTTCCCTACAGAACTCAGAAATTCTGCTAAAAATTCCATGATAAAGACTGCTGCAAAATCCCCTTTTCTCCCCTTCCTTCACTCAGAAACTAACCTTCATTTTTACTCTCTTTTTCCCCATAATTTTCCTCTGATTTCCATTTTTTCTCATTTCCCCTTTGTATAATCCACCTTGCATAATTTAAAACTCCTTTCTGGCCTTATCGGAATCTCAAAACTCCTTCAAAATCATTTAAAACCCATTTTTCTTATTATAGACTTAAACCCCTTTAGGCTGAGCCTTTTACCTCCTCATACGCCCTGATGCTGGAACCGAGTGCCAGTCTTCCAAGCACTTATCATGTTGCCCAATTGTGATTAGCCCCCCCCCCCCCCTCTTTAACCCCCTCGGTTATATTACCCTTCATATAACGCTTGGCCCCACAGTCGGGCGCCAAGCCGCGTGAAATTAATATTTTAAACCTTTGTTTATATTAATTTGTCGGTTTTTTATTATTTCTTAAAATTTACACTAGTGAAAAATTTCAGTCGCTCCGCACTGTTGATCTGATCTGAAGATCAGATGGCACACGACCTATCAACTTGGTGGTCCCCGCTAGCCAATCACCGTAGCAAAAACCGGGCGGAATCCATTGCACCACTTTCAAGTGGAGGACGATTTTTTCCCGATCGGCAGCGATTCCACTCACCGATTGACGCGTGGCTTGGGCACTATTCAAAAAACTGCCATTCATCGCATGTTAAAGATCAGAAGTGGACCCGACGCGATATTGACGTACACCGTCCGATCTGAGGCTACTCATCGGACGGTGATCGCTCTCCGAAGATGCCCGTGCGATAAAATCAGGGTACGGCGTAGTGTTAAAAGCATCTCCGTCGTCGGTCTGATCTGCAGATTGATGACCCAAAATTCATCACCCTGATTCCTTATCCAGTCATCATTTCCAGACCCGGGAGTTTTATTCATCTGGATTTTATTGAAAATCTGAAGTCTGGGCGCATTCTATAATGTTTTTATCGTGGGATCTCCATCATTGATCGCTTGGGCCGCTCTCAACTGACGACCCATGATCGTCTCGATGCCTGATCTTGATTTTGACCATGTTTGCCTGAAACAAGGGTTTTTATCCATTTTCTCCATTTTTCCAAAAAAGACTTATCTGCTTTGACTTTTCGCCTCTGCTCCTGACCATCGATCTTTGCACGATTGACGACTCTGATTTAAATTTTTCTTCCGCCTTGCCTTTGAATTCCTCTGATCAATCTCGACCATTGGATGATGCCATCCAACGACCATGCTCCCTCCACGTGCCTTCTGAAGCAGTCAACCTACACATGCAGGATTTTATAACATTTGTTTGTATTTTTGCAAGATTTAATGGTCTTTTCGCCATGCTGAAGAAAATTCGTAGGCTGAGGGTGACGATCCTCCCGCCTTCGATTCACCAGAGAAATCATTCGCAGGGTCTAAAATTCATGTTTTATCAATGATTCATGAGGCATTGATGCCATTCGATCCTTGTACAGCCCTGCGCACCAAAAAAAACATAGTTAATCAAGCACCAATCAAAGATTATCAGTGTCAAAGACAGAACACACCAGAAACAGGACATTGAATACCTAAAACACAGATCTCAAGTAAATTAAATGTGTTTTAAGGAAATACAAAGACATCTGTCGAGCCGAGAAAGCCTCCACCGCCATAAGAAGAGGCCAATCAAACCCTCTACAACTCCTAAAGACACCTCCAGCGTCACAGAAATCAAAGAAAGCTTAGTCATTACCTGAACAAGAGGTGTTTACCTGAAGACAACTGAAAATTTGATACAAATCAAAGATCTTATCTCTAATTGTCAGCAAAACTATTTTAAAAAGATTAAGAACAGTCCAGAAGAAAATATTTTCGATCATTAGGCCTCAAAAGGCAGAAACAGAGTTATGAAGCAGAGTTAGAAATGATTACATAATTAATGATGCTTGACCCTTGGGAAATCCTCCCACCTCCTCTTTTTTCTATAAATACTTCTATAGAAGATGAGAAAATGTTGGTCTCTGGACATATGAATGCATGTAACAGTTTTATGAAGCTACTGATGCCCTGTGTGCAATTTGAAGATAAATAAGCTGATATGAGAAGTTTGAAGTTGTAGAGACCCACCGGGCTTGCTGATTGTAACTGGTTTGAACACCAAATACAAGCTGCTTATTTAAGGGATCCTGATTTGTGTCAATGGTGATGTGTTCCTCACTGTCAATTGTTATTTTCTTTAATGTTTTCACTCTGTTCACTTTCTCTAATAAGGAACAACAAACATAGAGCTAGGACTTACTCCCAACAGTACCCTACTCTTACTGAAAGCTTTATTCTCTATGTTTTCTTTATTTGAAAGTTCTCTTTACAGAGTATATTAAAGCAATTTGGTTTAAAAGAACTTGCCTGATCTAGATTTCTCTTTGTGATTATCATATATGTTTTCCTCTATAATATGTTGAAAGCACGATAGTTTAGAAGCACTTACCTGATCTTAAGCTGTTCGAACTATTTTAAATTTATTTCTAACTAAAATTACTTCAATGCAGGCTAGTTTAAAAGCACTTACCTAATCTCAGAATACTTTTATGTTTTTCCTTAAGTACATGCCGAAGCAAGATAGTTTGAAAGTACTTACTTGATCTTAGGCTGTTCACTGTTCTTCATTTGTTTTGCTCTCTATTCCCTATATTTTTCATTCCATAAAATCACCTTAAGATATCCTTTGACATAAGTGACTTGCCTCATGGATCCTTCTTGAACCTTGCTGTCCAATTCAAATCCTCATATGACTCCATAGCCCAATGGGTTAAAACTATCTTTGCCTTTTTTGTCAGCCGAATCATTCCTTCACTTGAAAACATCTTCACCCTTTATTTTGAACTACCTTCACCTTCATCATGTCTTTGCCCAACCAAAAAAAAAAAAAAAAAAACCATGCTCTTCACAACTAGCCTAATATCACATTTTAGGCTTTAAAGATCACATCTTTAAACTCATTTATATAGAGATTCCTCTATGGGTTCGGGAGGGCTAGATCCTTGAATCCCAAAGCGGTTTGATGTTATCCCTGCAGTTGTAATTTTTCCAATCCTTCTAATTACAGGGTGCTAACAGATGGGGTTGAGATTAACCAAATCAACAATGCAATCATAGAGGTAGTGGAGAGATATAGGAGGACAACACAGTCATAATGGGAGAGAGTCTTTATGAGAGTAGCATATTCAATGAGTGAGACCAAGGGGGAGGAGACTCACAAATAATATAAGGAGGGGATGGAAACCATAGAGGGAATTCTAAATATTGTTTATGTATGGCTTTTTATGACTTTCTACATGCTTCAACTATTTAGCAGAGTCTGATGTGCTGTTTAGCACAAGGGTGTTTCCGGGAGGAAATCCCACCCTGATCCTTGGGGGAATTTGAGTGCCCACTCAGGAGAGGTTCCTTTGAGCTTAATTCCGTCATTTGGAATCAGGCCAATATTCATCCACCTTTATCAGCATAGTATCCTTTGGGAATTGCGCAATCTAGGAGGGCAGTTTCAGTGGAGGGTTGATAACCCAAGTTTTTGAGCTTGTTTTCCAGTGAGGGGAGAAACCCTTCAACTAAAAAGTTAATGGGGAGGAGTATCAACCATTTTTACATTAGATCAGCCACCTCCCAACAGTTACCCAATTGTAGGGTGTAATTTAGCACTAGGGCTGCATTTTTCATCTTGTGTATTTCTGGAAACCCTTTTTGGGTTATCTTGGAATTGTGCTAGAAAACCTAGATCTCTGATCCCAATATTTTATGATCACTATATCAATATATCTACGCATTCCTAGTTCCTAGCAGCAGATATTTCCAACATAATTGTGCAGTCATGGCCTCCCAGCAGTTTATGTAGCAACAATTTTTCATGTCTTGATGTATATGGTTTTTCAGGCTTGTTTTGCCTAAGCTTGAGTGTCCTTTCCTCAAGATCTTCTACTTCATTTTCTACTATCATATATAATAAAATGGCTCTATGATATGCTCATTTTTTTTGTGTATTGATATTTATTGCATTTTCCAGTTTTATCTTCAATATTCTTGTTTTTCCTAATTTGGAATATTACAGTGGTATCAGAGCATAATGTTGGCTCAGCCTATGAAGTACTACATCTATGTCATCAGAAGAAGAGAACCTCTTACAAAACGGGAGAAGTGGTATATTAATAAAAATCATAGGTTTGATTATAAAAAAAATGAATAAAATAAAAGAAAAACTCCAATATCAGGAGAAATGGATGAAAAGTAGTTTCCAAAGATTATTCTCCAAACCATGCAATATATTGCTAAAGAAATCAAGGAGAAGATGATGGAAAGACAAAAAGAGACCCCAAGAGGGTTTATACATGTAGAAAGTGTTGGGAAAAATTCTAGGAGGGGGGGGGTGTGAATCAATATTTATAACTCACTATAAACTTTTACCTTTTCTTTACTGATTTCTATACACAACTTTAATGAACCCAACTAGTGTATACATGTGGTTATCTTTAAATAAACTTGCGTATGTCCAAAGATCTTATTATGCAGATAATTATTTTCTTAGATCAGTGCATCATTCATTCATCATATATTTAGTAATAAGTAAGCATGTGGAGTAAGAATAGAATAAATCATCACACATAAGCAACACACATGAGCACCAGGATTTAAGGTGAAAACCCAAGTCGGGAGAAAACCACCACTGTTGTCATCTATATCTTCAATATTTATTATAAATAAAATTTCTTACAATATTGTATTGACAGAGACTCATACCAGCATGCAGGTACCAACCTATAGAATGCTACAACCTTCTCTCATTCTCTGGCTTCTACTGGAAGGGAGCTCCAAACCCTTGATATCATTTACTAGCTACCACTAGAAGGGAGCTACGCCCCCCTGCTTCTCGTTTACCAACCACTCTTGGAAGGGAGCCACTACCCCCTAATCTCGTTCACCATAAAATATTGGAAGGGGGCTACAAACCCGTCACTGAAGGCTCCAACCGTCAGCCCACCGCGGACCAAGTTTCATCAATTTTCACAATGGTTCCAACAAATTCCACACAACACAACTTGTAGGCCTCTTCTCATCAGATTTTTAGATTGGACCCACTCCCCAAATTAAAGCTCAAAGAACATACATCAAACTGAAACTCATAACCGTATCAAATCATTCACTTAATCATGAATCAACCTACCAACCCCTAATCTTTAATCATAATCAACTAGCAGCACAATGAGTATTCAACCAACCCAGATTTGTATGAAGACATCATTGACAGACAATAGTAATACAACAAAATAGATAAGAAATGTCCTTCTTCATACTTAAGAAAAACCGTAGATCCCATACACGCTTTTGCTTAACTGAACCTGCGTATATACGTGATTTATAGAGACAAACCTGCATATAGATCCACAACTATTTCAAGACTGCGCAACTCTTTAGAATAAATAATCAGCTCAGATCTAAATGTTTCATAAATAGATCTAGCAAATACATATTCCTTTCAGGTCTAGAGATCCTAATCCATCATTGTATTCACAGGTGCATTATTATTTCAGATCTATCAATAAACTGTAACCCATTCCTTGCAGATATACTTCAGAGTGAAGTATTCATTCAATAACCAAACATATGCACCCCTTTTCACTATGATCTTCTTCTCCTTATATAGTTTTAGCCTTTACCAATACCATGATCCAAAACCACACAAGTGCCGATGGTATTCTTGGATGGAATCAAATAGACGACACAACGCTCAATAATGTGGACTAATACCATGGTAATGCCCCCTAGTACCATAATTTTAGAGCACAAAAGGCATACACGACTTGGATTCTTCGTACCTACGTGTATACATGACTTCTCTTCATCAAAACTACATATATACTAATTTTTGATGTATACACCGGTTGCCTTCATTGAACCTACATATGTACGTGGGTTGCCTTCATCAAAGCTGTGTATACATTATGACCTATTATATTTATCATTTCTCTGATCTTAGTTGGATTTCCTATCTATGCCACATCTAAACTGACCTGTAGATACATCATTTTCACATATTTTTCTTATCAAGGACAACTCATCAAGTAGGTTGCCATCAAGGTCAACATATTGCATCATATTTCCAATAATCTCCCCCTTTGGACTTGATGGAAACCATGTTGGTGTTTGATCACTACAACAGATAGATAAATTAATCATAAACATTATTCAAACACCAAGATACTCTCCCCCTTTGACATCAAGGGGAAAGAGTGGATCAATACCAAAACAAGGTTTCTCTTTCCTTGTAGAAAGAAGAGCTTCTGCAGATCTTATGTGCACTGTATTTACCATGCTCCCCCTGTGTTCATGCTAAATATTCTGATATATTTTTCAATGAAGTACATTAATATATAACTCAACCGAGTATGACCATTCCTATCACTGAGGACTCATACTTACATTAATTATCCAACCAAGTGGAATCACATATTTGAATCAACAACCCAACCAAGTGGGTTTACAAATTTTACTCAGCTACCCAACAAAGTGGGTTTACAAAATTGAACAAGTCCTTACATGACTGAATATAAAAAATTTACATCATAGGTCTCAACATGAATTTTTCATGAAATAAAATATATGACTTTGTATAACCAAGACCAAAATACCTCAAGAGAGAGATCATAATTCAATAACCATCATAATGCCAACAATGCATTATTCTCAGCAAGGATATTATTCTTGTTGGAAATATGATGAAATATGTTTTCCTTGATGGCAACCTACTTGATGAAGTTGTCCTTGATGGAAACCTACTTGATGTGTTTCCTTTTAATAAGAAACCTATGTGTTAAAGACATAAAAATGATGTATCTACAGGTCAGTTGAGAAGTGACAGAGAAAGGAAATCCAGTTAGGATAAGAGAAATGATAAATATAATATGTCACAATGTATACGTAGGTTTGATGAAGTCAACCCTCGTACATAAGCTACTTGGTATACAGGCAACCCGCGTACATACGCTACTTGGTATGAAGGCAACCCGCGTATACATCCAGAATTAGTATATTCACAGTTATTATGAAGAGAAGTCGTGTATACATGCGGGTACGAAGAAGCAAAGTTGTGTATGCCTTTTGTGCTCTAAAATTATGATACCAAGGGGAATTACCATGGTATTAGCCCACAGTATTGAGCATTGTGTCGTCTATTTGATTTAGTCCAAGAATACCATCGAAAGTTGTGTGGTTTTGGCTCATGGTATTGGTAAAGGCTAAATCTATATA
The DNA here is from genome assembly GCA_034641835.2 of Pinus albicaulis. Classification (NCBI taxonomy): domain Eukaryota; kingdom Viridiplantae; phylum Streptophyta; class Pinopsida; order Pinales; family Pinaceae; genus Pinus; species Pinus albicaulis. Next base: position 26,978 of record JAXQQM020067858.1, read on the forward strand.
AGGTGAAGAAGATCATAGTGCAAAGTGTGAATGTGTAAGGGTTGTTACTGAATACTTCTCTCTGAAGTATATCTGCATGGGATGAACTCTGTCTTATTGGTAGATCTAAATATATTGTGCACCCTTGGATACAATGAAGGATCAGGATCTCTAGACCTGAAATGACTATGTACTTGCATGATTTAATTATGAGATCTTTGGATCTGTGACTTGGAACATGTTTGTTGAAGTGAAGTAAAGGAATCTGGGTAAGTTTATAGATATGCATCTTTCTGTAATAATAAAATTTACAGATCTATATGCTAGTTTGTCACAGTGAAAGCACGTATACACGTGACTTTGCCTCAGCCAAAGTGCGTATGGAAGTCAGGGTTTTTTGAAGCTTTTTGGAGAGGTTATTTGTTTATTATTGTTATATTTCTGGTGTCCATCAATGAAGTCTTCATGTAGATCTGGGTTTTTTGAGTACTGTATATACTACTAAGTTGAATATGTACAAATCTTATCAATGAGTGAGTAAATATGCTTAATGATGACTAACTGAATAAGGTTTCTGCATTACTGAAAATACATTTGTCTAAAAGCCTCAGATCCAGTTCTGAGAGTGATCATATTCTTTAAAGTCAGTATTCTCAGATCTATACGTAGGTTAGTGTGAAGGAAAGCATGTATACACACGGAATTAGTGAAGTGAAGTAGTGTATGTATTCTAATATAATGAATGATCAAGGTTGATATTGATTATGCATACTGATATTGATATCTGGGTTTATTACTGTGTTTTGTTTAGAGTGATCTCACTATTTTGATTGAAATTTGGGTTAATTTTATTGGTGTTTATCTTTATGAAGTTTTGAGTTGAAGCTACGGGATCCAGTGTGAAAATTGATGAAATGTGGTCTACAGTGGTTCTGAGGGTTGAAGCCTTCAATATGGAAGTAGAAGCTTCCTGCCAATAGAATCTGGTGTTCTAATCAAGGGGTTGAAGCTCTCTTCCAGTAGTAGCTCATAAACAAGATCAAGGGGTTAGAGCTCCCTTCCAGTAGTAGCTCGAGAATGAGAGAAGGTTGCAGCCTTCTGCAGGTAGATGCCTGCATACTAATATGAGTCTACACCAATACAATATTTTAAGAATTTTTCCATATAATAAATATTGAAGACATAGACGAAAACAACGGTGGTTTTCTCCGGAATTGGGTTTCCACATAAAAATCCTAGTGTTCATGTGTATTTCTTATGTGTGATGATTTATTATTTTCTTACTGCTTACTAAACATCTGATGAATGAATGATGCACTGATTTAAGTAAAGAATTATATGCATGATAAGATCTCTGGTCATACAAAAGTTTGATTAAAGATATCTGGGTGTATACGCTAGTTGGGTTCATTAAAGTCGCGTATAGAAATCAAAAGGCAAAATTAAAAGTTTTAAGTAAGTTATAAATATCGATTCATGCCCCCTCTCAGTATTTTTCCCAATAATTGGTTTCAGAGCAGGTCCTTCTGAAGAATATTATTCGCTAGAAGGAATATCAGCTAAGATGAGAAATCAAGATGGGACAACATCTATCGAGCCTCCTCTCTTCAATGGAAACAATTTAATCTTCTGGAAGACAAGGACAAGATCCTATCTTCAGTCTCTTGGAGCAGATGTATGGGCTATAGTTGAAGGAGGTTATCAATATCTAGCTTCAGTTCTAGCAGATCCATCCGCAAGAAAGAACTATGAAACCAATGCAAAGGCAGTCAATGCATTATTGGCAAGTTTGATAGAATCAGGATTTGTCAAAGTCATGTAGTTGAATACAACAAAGAAGATATGGGACAAAATAATTCTGAGCTATGATGCCAAGGTAAAAAGTGCTAAACTCCAAAATCTTAGAATTCAATATGAAAAACTCAGAATGCATAATGAGGAAAGAATTTCTAGTTTCGTTTTATGTCTAGATGATTTGTAAATTGCATGAGAAATTTGGGTGAAACGATAACTGACATTACTCTAGTAGAAAAGGTTTTAAGATCTCTAACTCCCAAAATTCAAGTAAAAAGTTTCTTCTATTGAAGAGAAGCACGATCTACAAACTCTTACTTTTGTTCAACTTCATGGGATTTTGATTACATGTGAAATGAGGAAAGGATGCCCATCTAAAGTCAAAGAAGCTATCTTTAGAGATGCTGCAAAAGGAAAGGAAGTAGAAGAACAAGAAGGACCAGGGTATGTTTCAGAAGAAGATGAGATAAATTTTGTAAATAAGCTACAACTTGGCACTGGAAGGTTCAAAGGTAAGCTTCCTTTTAATTTTTTTTCTTGTGGAAGAGTTGGTCAATATGCTGCTAAATATCCCCATAAAGATAACTATGAAAAGGGAAAGGAAGTGGAAAAAGGAAATATGAAATAGTTTATCAATAGAAAAAGCTATTATACTCATGAAGATAGTGATGGTCTATCAAATAGTGAAGAAGGAGAAGCTGATCAAAATATTAGACTGCTCATAGCTTTTGAAAAAGACTCTAGTGAGGCTAAAGATACTTTTATGGATGCATTAGAAGAAAATTATTTTCTTGAAGAAATTAATCATATCAAAATATGTTTGGAAGAAAACAAAATTTCCATATATACTCTAAAGAATCAACTTATATAAAGGGAGAAGCACAATGAGAAATTAGAATGTGAAATAGTAAGTCTAAGAAAGGAAATTGAGAAAGTGAAAATTTTAAATATTAGATTTTCTAAAGGATTTGAAACCTTAGATGAAATTATCAATGTAAAACACTCTCCTCTTGTAAAGACAGGTCTTGGATATATCATAGAATCCTCTCAGTCTTCAACACCAAGCTATATAAATGCAGCTAAAGCCGAACAAAAACATTTTGTCACTCAGCAAAAGAAAAAAGAAACCACCCAAGTAAAGCATGACCACTTTAATTCAAGGAAGAACAATAACAAAAATATCAATCAACAGGTAAACATAAATATAAGGTTTCATGATCGCAAAAATGTCTTCCTTAATGGACAATGTTTGTCATGTCATAATTTTGGGCATAACGTTTCTCAATGTGTTGCATACAAAACCATTATGAACAGAGAAGCAGGAAAGCAAATAAATGAGGCCATAATAAAGAAGAATACTTATAACAACTTTTCTCTTCTTCAAAATGAAATTAAATGTTCTTATTGCAATAACTTTGGACATGAAGAATCTGAATGCAGGAGAAAACTTCAGCCAAAAGAGCATATACCTTCAAACTCCAAGGTATGGAGAAAGAGGACTTACAAGTTGAAAGCTGTGGCATAGATGTATTTGCAGAAGGGGAAGAAAATAAATGGTACATTGATAGCGGATGATCAAAACACATGACAGGTGATAAAAATAAACTCCTTTCATATAATGCTCTAGAGAAGGAAAATAATGCTACCTTTGGAAATGACTCTCTTGCTGTCATTAAAGGAAAATGTTCTGTTAGCATAACTTCTTGAGTGTGTGTAAAATGTGTAATCAAGGAAATGAGGTTGTCTTTAGTTCAAAAGAATGTGTATTACGTGAAATTGACATAGAAAGAACGGTAATAAAATGAACTAGAACACCAAGTAATCTGTATGTATTGAAAGGTGGCCAAGAGAAATTCTACTTAGGTAAATATTCAAAAAATTGGCTATGGCACAGAAGATTGGGACATTTGAGCTTCTCTCAAATAATAAAATCTAGCAGACTCAAAGCTATTCGTGATCTTCCCAACATCACTCTGCCCGAAAGTACCATATGCAAATCATGCCAATTTGATAAGTAAACCAGGGTGAAATTCAATGCCAAATAAGGATTAGCAAGTAAGAATCTTGAACTTATACATACTGAACTATGTGGACTTTTAAGGAAAAATTCACCTCGTGGAGAACAATACTATATTCTATCTATTGATGACTTCTCTAGAATGTGTTGGATTGGTTTACTAAAATATAAAGATGAAGAGCTTGAAAAACTTAAGATATTCAAAGCTCTGGTTGAAAATGAATTAGATCTAAAAATCAAATGTCTTAGATCTGACCAAGGAGGAGAATATATATCCGATGAATTCTCTGATTTATGTGAACATCATGGCATAAAAGACAATTTTATGTAGCTGGAACCCCACAACAAAATGGCATGGCAAAAATAATGAATATAACAGTTCAACATATGACTCGTGCTATGCTTGATGAATCTAGTGTTGGAAATACTGAGAGGGGGGGTGAATCAATATTCCTTTTAATTAGAGCATTAGTTAATATTCAATTATTATCATTGTTTTTACAATGATAGTATAAAACAAGAGGAACAAAAATGCACACAGTGTTTAAGGTGGAAACCCACTCTAGGACAAAAACCACCTAATGATTTTCTAATAATTCTTTAATATTCAACTCCAATTGAAAATAAAGCTCCAACTTCCTAGAATCTAGAAAACCTTTCTTCTCCAACTCCCACTGGATGGACGCTCCAATGCCCGAGATTCTTCATTAGTCAACTGAATGGATGTGCCAACACCCAATTAGCTACAACTCACCCTAGCACCACCCTACCACCCTATAGAAGAATAAAAGAAGAATAAACTCCCGTACCAGGGAAAATGGTCCACTTTACAATGATATAGAATGATGTAGAAGAAGAATATATACTAGACCATAACCCAACTTTGACACAACCACCTAATGATGATCCTAGACCTCCCAAAACTGCCTCTTCAACCCTTGGTAGATAGACACTAGTAAATTTTTTACAATAATGTATTTACAATGACTTAGTACAATGATACCTTTACAATGATTGTATGCAGTGCTGCCCACTTGAAGACTTCATATGATGAAATTCTTACTATTGTTATGAACCTTGGTTTTTTCTCTTGTCATGCTACCTTCTGTTGCACCTTTCTTTGCTTTGCTGCCATAGAAATTCTGGTCCTTTGCAACCCTTGACAACACATGATCTAGCTTTTTCTTGCCTTCTAGGAGCTCGATGTTGAATCTAGTGTATCTCTGTTATTTCAGATCCTCAATATCTGATTTTCGGTCCTGTAGTAGTCGTATGATTTTTCTTTCCAATTCCATGGGTCTAACCCTATTTGGATTCTTCAAGAGAGAGTTATACCCAATCTCTCACAATGCCCTAATTATGGACTGTTTCAGTAGAGAAAACTTGTACGACATGCCATGTGTCACTGTTTCTTCATTCGGCTCTAAAATTTATAGAGAGAAAACAATAGTCTGTGAAATATCTGTCACTTTTTACAAAATTCCAATCGGATACTCAGAGAGAGAGTTATGACGATTTTACCAAGGTCACTTCTTTGCGATTAATTTCAGGAGCCTGCAAGAACCCTGACTTGCACAGATCATATCTCCAAAATTATTGTGCACCTTGATCTGAAATTTTAAAATTAGCTTCCTCAGGATTTCGGCTTCACCTCATAAAAATTTCAGCTTTTGAACATTCATAGAAAAAAAATGTAGAGCGAAAATGCCATGATGACCTATTTCAGATGGCGAAATCCCTTGCATAAGGAGGAAATGAGGATAACAATTTATATAAATTCTTAGGCTGAGAGGGGCTTCAAAAAGTGAATGTGGGAGGGATTTTAGGAGCTTAAAAAATATTAATCATGGATTTTCAATGACCCATGCCCCAACCCCATGGGGTTTTAGCCCACTAACTGGGGGTACAAACTTCAAACATGAATATCTCTCAAACCGTGAAGAATTACATGGCGTGCCATATATCAATGGAAACATCTCAACAAGTAGAAACCATAAAAAGAATTATTGACCTAGAATATATTAATTTGGTAGGTAAAAATTCCCATGCAATAGTAGGTTAGCCTCTGGTGCTACTTGGGTTGACATCAATGACAACCGCTGATCAATAATCTACCCCTTTGGCATTGATGGCAACACAAGTACTCCCCCTGCGATCATGACACCTCTTCCTACAACATTCTCTCCCCCTTTGACATTAATGGCAAAGGGTAACTCCCCCTGAAACATAACCATCCTACAGACCTGTACACACTTCCACTCCTGCTGACACACAACCATCCCGCATACTTGTAATCTAATGAGAACTTGGGATAATCCCAAGCTTTTGATGAAGATATTCAAATGATTCACGAGGTAAAGGTTTAGTGAAGATATCAACAATTTGTTCTTTTGTACAAACATACTCAAGTTTTATATTCTTTTCAGCGACTTGTTCTCTAACAAAATGATATTTGATCGGAATGTGTTTTGTTTTTAAATGCATGACAGGATTCTTGGAGATGCTGATGGCACTAGTGTTGTCACTGAATATGGGAATAGGCTCACTTAATTTTAGTTGAAGATCTTGCAAATTTTTTTTCATCCAAAGGACTTGAGTACAACATGATGTTGCTGCAATGTATTATGCTTCTTTTGTAGATAACAAGATTGAAGTTTTATTTTTTCTCAACCATGATACGAGACAACCACCTAGATAGAATGTTGCTCCACTAGTACTCTTATGATCATTAACACTTCCTACCCAATATGCATTTGTAAAGGTTTGAATAATGAGATTGTTACCCTTGGGATACCACAAGCCATATTCTTTTGTGCCCTTTATATATCGAAGAATTCTTTTGATGACAATAATATGTGATTCTTTTGGTGCTGCTTGGAATCTTGCTACTTGTCCAACTGCTTGCATAACATTTGGCTGAGAGGCTATTACATATAGAAGACTACCAATCATAGAACTGTACAACCTCCAATCCACATCCTTAGATGAGTCGTCTATGCTCAATTTTCAACCTATTACCATCAAAGTAAGGACGATTTTGCAATCTTCCATTTTGAATTTCTTGAGCATTTCCTTGATGTACTTGGCTTGACATATAAATATTCCTTTCTCTTGCTGAGATATTTGAAGCCCTAAGAAGTATGTCAGCTCACCAAGTAAAGACATCTCAAACTCACTTTGCATATTTGTAGAAAATTTCTTACTTAGTCGATCATCATTGCTACCAAATATTATATCATCCACATATACCTCAACGATTGTTAAATTATCTTTATCTATTATAACATAAAGATTGCTATCAAAAATACCTTTCTTGAAACCTTGTTGACGTAGATATCCATCAAGATGAGCATACCATGCTCTAGGAGCCTGCTTGAGACCATATATAGCCTTATTTAGCCTGCAAACATAGTCTTATTTTTGTGATAGTAGAAAACCTTCAGGTTGTTCGATGTAAACTTCTTCTTCTAATTCTCCATTCAGAAATGCTGACTTAACATCCATTTGGTAGACTTTCATTTTTCTTGAACATGCATAGGCGAGAAACATTTGGATGGCTTCCATTCTGGAAACTGGTGCAAATGTTTCATCGAAATCAATTCCTTCCACTTATGCATAGCCTTTGCAAACCAATCTTGCTTTGTTTTTGGTAACCTGCCCATCTTCTTTCAATTTGTTCCTGAACACCCATTTAGTCCTAATGACATTTTTATCTTTTGGTTCTGGAACTAATTCCCAAGTGTCATTCTTCTCAATTTGATCCAATTGTTCATTCATAGCTGTTACCCAATGTTCATTCTGGTTGGCTTCCTCAAAACTACTAGGCTCAAAGGTTGCTAGAAAAGCAACATGAGCTTGTTGTGATGAATGAAGCTGTCAACCTTCATTTATGTCACCAATGATTTGATTTGATGGATGGTTCTTTTGAATCCATTCTTTTTTTCTCCTTGGAGGAGCTTCTTGTTGTTTTTCTGGTATATTTTGATTATCATTGTTTACTTCTTCCTCGTTGATAGTTGCTTCTTGTTCTACAATTTTATCTATGTCTTTTTCAGCCTCTGTCTCAAGTTTCAAAGATTCTAGATCCTCATCATTACTCGCTAGAACACCATTTTCGTCAAATGTAACATTTATTCTCTCCACTATCTGTTTTCATCTTAGATTATAGCACTTATAGGCCTTTCTTTTGCGTGAGTAACCAACAAAAATACCTTCATCAACACGTGATTCAAACTTACCCAAATTTTTATCTTCTCTTTTGATATAACATTTGCTTCTAAAGATTATGAAATATTTTACATTAGCTGGTTTTCCTTTCCATAATTCATATGGAGTCTTGTTGCAATTATTTCTGAGAAGACTTCGGTTGATAATGAAGACTGTCGTATCAATTTCTTCAACCCAGAATTTTTCACCCAATTTTGAGTCCTTCAAAATTGTTCTACCCATTTCTTGTACGATTATGTTCTTTCTTTCAGCAACTTCATTTTGCTGAAGTGTTCGTGCTGTTGAAAATTTCCTTTTTATTCCATTTTCATCACAGTATTGCTGAAATAATTTGGAAGTGAATTCTCCACCATTATCTGATCTTAAACACTTTATTTTCAAATCAGTTTCATTTTCAACCAACTCCTTGTAGATCTTAAAGCACTCAAATGCTTCAGATTTTTTCTTTAGGAAACTGACGGTTGTCATCCTGTTACAGTTATCTATCATTAACATGAAATATAATTCTCCATCTAAGCCTTTTGTTCTCACAAGACCACATAGATAAGTATGTATCAATTCCAATGGATGTGACGCAAAGTGTTCTTTTGTTTTAAATTGGACTTTTGTCTGCTTTCCATGCCGACATGCCTCACATAGTTTGTTGGAAGGTTTTGAGATTTTCAGCATTTCTCGTACTACTTCCTTTTTGCTTATCCTGACAAGATTGTCAAAGTTTATGTGACCCATTCATTTGTGCCATAACCAACTTTCATCTTCTTTAGCTAGTAGTCATGATTTAGTTGCTTCATCCAGAACATATATGTCATTTGGAGCTCGACTTGCTATAACCACAATTTTACCATACCTGCCTTTCCTGATTTCACATTTTGTGGAGTTGAATAGCATTGTGTTTCCTTTATCACACATTTTTCCAACACTGAGCAAATTGTGATTCATGTTTTCGACTAATAGAACATTCTTGGCTATAACATCTTTTCTTCCGAGGGTGATGGTACCTGATCCTATAACATTTGAAGGTCCATCATTTCCAAAGGATATGGTTCCATCCTTCTTCTCTTTTAGAGATACAAATTTCCTTCTTTCTCCAGTCATATGCGTTGAGCAAACACTGTCAACATACCACACATCTTTATTTTTTTGGAGCCTTGAGAGCGAAAGCAAAATTATCAGTCTTCTTCTTCTTCCATGTTCGTTCATTCTCTGGCTTCGAAGATTCTTCTAGAGGATTTTCAAGTCTGCAGTCTCTCGCTATCTGTCCAAAGTTTTGACATTTGTAACATTCCATATTATTTCTTAAATGTTCAAATATATTGATATTTCATTTAGCCCTGGGAGGTTCATATTTGAAGAATCTCTTGGAATTGTATTAGTTCCTAGGGTACGTGCAACATTCTATAGCTTTATGACCAAATTTTCCACATGAATAACAATAGCCATGAAAAATATGTTGGTACTGTTGGGGTTCCCATGTTTTGGCCAGATTGGCAAGACCAAAAGATGAGACAACATCAAACCACTTTCAGACCTCAGGATCTAGCCCTCCTGGGTCCAAAGAGGGATCTCTCTATATAAGCAAAGGTTTATGTCTTTGAAGCTTAAATTTTAAGATGTTAGGCTAGTTATAGGCACAAGGTTTGTTTGTTTGATTGTTTGTTTGGTTGCTAGTTATCAGGAAAGAAGGGTTCAATGTAAGACAAGGATGAGCAAAGGGGATTTAGGCAGAGGTGAAGTATTCCAGGGAGCATTCAAAACCATTGGGCAATGGAATCAGGAAAGGGTTTACTTGCTAATCAATAGGCAGGCTTTTAGTTGGGCTAGTCATCTAAAACATTGGATCTTAAAGATGATAGTGTGGTATGGAATGGTAAGGGAGGAGAAGACAATAAAGTTTTAGAACACAAAGTTAAAGACATCAGATCAGAGAGAGACTTTGAACTCCCAATGCTTCGGCCTCCAGCTTGAGGGATATTCGGAAGGTTTAATTAATTGAAAAGGATCCTAGTGAGATAGAACAAGGTTCTAGACCTCCCAGTGTTCCCAATTCTTTCAATTAAATCCTAATAGGAACATATAAGAACATGATTCATTCAATTCATACATCATAGAGAAGACAATAACATCCACTACACTGGTTAAATTAACTGGAATCAATTCTTAGATAACACATTTAGTAGAAAACATCAAAGGCAAGGAGAGCAGAAAAATAGGGTACCTAACAAGGGTAAATCCTACGCGAGATTTATGATGCAAGCCAGTAGAAATGAGATGAAACAAAATGAAAGTTAAACACGGATACAGAGATAGAAAAACATCACCGCTCCTTTAGATCAGGATCCAAAGAAATGTGCTTGTCATATTAAAAATCAATACCAGTCAAGTACAACTTTTCCAATAGCTGAATACTCAGTCTGAAAACATTTTCCTCAGCCTATCTTACAAATTTACACAGAGACTATGTCCCAAAAGAAACTGCTTGAAATTCTCTGATAACTGATCAACAACCTTTACAATGAGTTATTTCACGAATTTATAGCTCAAGTGGAGTAGAGAAAGTAGGTGAAAACTAAATGTAGCATTAAAACTCTGGAAAGGAAGAGGGCCGAGGCCCATTCTATTTAAATTCTGTGCATTTATCCATGGTGCTCTTTGGGTGAAAGAGTGGTCTTCTCCAGGCTTCCATTTACTCCGGTATGTCTCTGATGTACTTTGGATGTAGTACTCTGTACTACTTCTGGTGAATAAACAAAGGTAAGTAAATGATGCTAGGGTCTGCCATACCGTGAATCAAATGCTCTAGTAGCATCAGGACTATTTTCAAGGTGGAAATCTTCTCAGGAACACGACATAGAATAAAAACAGTATGGATACTGTGTCCCTACTCGAGAAGAAACATTCTACTGATTTGAAGCCCTGATAGCATTGTTTTCTATGCGCTGGACCTTCCATGCAATCCATGATGTCTTTGAACTGGTAACTTTGCCTTCTAAAATCCCTGAAAAAACTCAAAAATATTCTATTTCTTGCTTCAAACTCTCTGCTGCCCCGTAATGTATTCGTTTATGAAATCTGAGCTTTAATGGCACCGGAGAGGGTTTGCGGAGTTTGAACTCTGTCCTTTGATGAAAATTTACGATGCAGACACCTTTCCAAACATTTTTCTGTAAAATCAGGCTCTAAATTCAGCTCCTTCTGTGCACTGTGCCTTTATAATAGTGCATATGAATCATGGTGGTTTTCCGCCTGCCTGTAACCCTGCAAAACACGAAAACAAATTAAGAAAAACCATGCATGGAGAGGGTGGTGTGGATGACTGCGGAAACGACGACGTGACACGGTGGACGACGATGCATGCAAAGGATACTATGGAGGAAAACCGTGTAACAGTGAGAAATGCACTGGGTGATGTCGAAATAGCAATCCCAATGAAAAAAATTAAAACTTTGACCTTGGAATGAAAAATGAACGAAATATAAGGAGGACGGAGGTCATTGTGATAAAAAAACATGGAGAGGTGACGTGGCGCTACGGGGTTAATGGACGGGCGTGCATTTAATCTGGGTTGTCCGATCTCAGGAGGAGATCGACGGTGGGAAATATATTGGAGGGCGACGGACGGTGGGCCAAGGGTACAGATACCTTGGGTTAACCACCGTGCAACTTCGGGGTGCGATGACTGTTGGATGGGCGATTGCAGATCAGACGGTTTATATGCATATCATGCCGGATCGAATTTCAAACGTTAACGCATGATGGGGGCAGTTTTTGAATAGTGTCGGAGCCACGTGTCGAGTGGTGAGTGGAATCGCTCTGAAAAAAAAAATACCACCCACCTCCGAAAGGCGGTGCGATAGAAACCGTCGGTTTTAGAACAGTGCGCGGGGACCACCAGGGTGGGTAAAATACGGACTGTTGATCTGGTGGGTAGATGAATAGCGGAGATGCGATGTATGGGCGAACGGAGGAGTGACGGGCGCATTGTGAAACAACGTTGACCGTCAGATCTTACACAGATCGACGACTAAGATTATTTCAAGGGCTGACAGACAAGTTCACCATCGCATCAAAACTTTTGTATTTACAAAGGATAAGGGCGCATGTGAAACACCCAGTTGAGATAAGCGCTTTATGACTAGCGCTTGGTTTCGGTGCCCGGGTCACGTGGGGGGAAATGTCCTAGGGGGCTAGCCGAAAGGGGCTAAACCCACATATACATGAAAAATATGGTTACTTGGCCCATTTTAATGCAATTTGAGGGTGGGAATGGGTAACGATAGAGGAAAAATGGGTAAATAGGCCAAACAAGTGGTGTGTGCAGGATGTGAAGGGGATTTTGGGAGGATTTAGAGGGTAAAAGGGGGACTTTGACAAAAGGTAAAAAAGGGTTAAAATGAGATATTTCTGCAGGGATACAAGGGGAAATGTAGGCCTTTCTGGAGCACAATTTTTTACAATCAGTCAGGCCCTTTAAACTAGGAACAACAGTGGAGCTTTATCCAAGGAAAAGGCACAAGAGGCTTCAAGGATGATGTGTCTTTAGGGGAGATGCATTCCTTGAAGGCTCAAAAACAATTTAGCCCCTTACTTTTCTTGTCAAAAAATTTATAGGGGGCTAACAGTGGCTCCACATGGGGATAGCTTCTTCTTGAAGGAGTCAAGAATTCAGAAAATGATCTTTGGTGTAGGCCAGATGCCTGCTGCTTGAGCCACATTTCTTATTTTATTTTCAGCTGCCACAACTATGATATATCAGCATAAATATTCCCAAAAAATCTACCTACCCATCCTACAATCCTAGCATTTTTCTTCTAGGGTGCATTTGAACTAGCAGACCCTTTACATCATTTTTATTTTTTACAAACAAGAAAATAAACCTATTCTACTTCTACCTTTATTAATCCATGAGACCAGATTGGACTGTTGGTCTCATATGTTTCTCTACCTAATCTAATATCTACAGGGATTAGACTGTCCAGCAGATTTATTCTCTATATTCTACAACAGAAATTTAAAAACAGTCAAACTAGGATTAGACAGTCTAGTTTGCTATGGATCCAAGGCATAAAGACAGTTGCACATGGATATAACTTTGCAGAAAATTGAAAACAAAATCTTGAAGGCTTGAAATCTGAAGTTTGAAGCATCCTTATATCTTTTGTGACTCAAGTTTTGAGCTTGTTAGAGTCACTTTCCTTTTTTTTTAATTTTAGCTCTAGTTTTGGGCTTGTTAGAGCTGAATCTTTTTTCTTCTTTGCTGGTCTAGGTTTTGGGCATGTTTGAACCAAATATCTTTTCTTTCTTTGGCTCAGGTTTTGATCATATTAGAGCCAACCTTTGCACTTCAGAGATTCATGTTTTGAGCATGTCTAAACCTCTCCTTTCTTTCTGTTTTTTTTTTTTTGGGAACATTTTCTCTTTTTCTTGAAAACAAACACTGCAATGGTATGTACAATGGACATGGAAACTGGAAATTGGAAATCAGCAGAAGTAGTGTTTGAGCATCCTGCCATTGACAAGACCCCCAAATAGCTTTGTACCATCTAACTCTTGTAGAAAAAAGGCATTTGGAGCCATAGTGGCTTGGATGATGTATGGACCTTGCCAAAAATTGTCAAACTTGCCATGCTTTCCTTTGTCCTCTCTCCTTGAGTCCCACTTCAGAACTTTATCTCCAATTTTGAAATCAGAGGCCTTAGTTCTTTTGTCAAATAACTTCTTTATATTTTCCTGGACCTTGATAGCTCTGTTATAGACCTCTTCCCTTGTTTGTTGGAGATGAATTGTCTGGTTTATTCTCCTCACCATGCTATCTTCTTCTGTTTGTATCTCTTGAACAAGTTTAATCACTGGTATTCCAAGGCTAGTGGGAAACACTACTTTTGTTCCATAGACAAGCTGATATGGTGACATGCTAATGGATTTATTTTTTGTAAGCTTGTCAGCTCACAGGGCATGCACTAACTTGTTATGCCATGAATTTTTGTTCTCTTCCAGCATCTTTTTGATTATGGTCACCAGGCTCTTGTTTGATGATTCAGCTAATCCATTACCTTGAGGGTAATAGGTAGTTGAATGACTGAGTTCTATTTGATACCTATGACAAAATTCAACCATTTTCTTGGATCTGAAAACAACAGCATTATCAGTGATTATTTTCCTTGGGCAGCCAAACCGAGAGAGGATATGACCTTCTATGAAACTAATGATGACTGAATCTGTGGCATTCCTAGAAGGTATGGCCTCTATCCACTTAATGAAGTAGTCTGTGGCTGTTAGGATCCATTTTTGTTGTGCAGAAGAAGAAGGGTGGATTTCTCCTATGAAATCTAGGCCCCATTGCATAAAGGAACCTTCAACAGTGATGGGTTGTAGAGGCAAGGGGAGGAGTTTTCTTTTTCCTTCAAAAACCTGGCATTTGTGGCAGGCAATTATCATCTTATAGATATCATTGAAGAGTGTAGGCCAATAGTAGCCAGCTCTGAGTATTTTGTTTGCAGTAGCCTTCCAGCTCAGGTGGCCTCCACACTCTCCTGCATGGAATTCTTGTTTAATCCTCTCTACCTCATTTTCAGGAAAACATTTAAGCAATAGGCCATTTGGATTCTTCTAGTATAAGCATTTATTCAATATGCAATAGATTCTGGCTTTTAGTTTTAGGAATCTGGCCTTGGTCTTTGATAGTTCAGGAGGGGCATGGAGGTGTGTAAGCACATACAGAATGTCAGAATACCAAGGAGAGATCTGAAATTTCTCTTCAACAGTGAGATCAGGTAATCCCTGCTGCTCATCCAAGGCATCTACAATGTTAATGTCAAGGGCTTGTAGATTTGATTAAGCCATTAGTTGAGCTAAGCCCTAACCTTTAATCAGTTTTGTGGGTTTTATCTCAAGGTCATATTCTAAGATCATAGCAATCCATTTGCCCCTCTTCCCATATGGGTCTTGGGAAAATATGTCTTTAACCACTATATTTGGCACATAGGCTATGGTGTGGGAATGCAGTATGTACACCCTAAAGTCTTTCAAGGCCTTAATCAGAGCATAGGCCTGTTTTTCCATTATGTTGTATTTCAAGGGTGCATCTCTGAGTGCTTTGCTGAAGAAATAAATGGGCTGTTCCATTCCCTCTGGATTTTTCTGCAGTAGAACTGCAGCTATTGTATGCTTGGAGGCAAATGAAAAAATCAAGAAATATTTTGAGAAATATGGGCTGATTAGGATAGGAGCCTGGGTGAGTGCAAGTTTAACTGATTCAAAAGATTTCTTGGCTTCAACAGTCCAATTAACCCCTACACCTTTCTTCAACATGTTAGTCATATTCCTAAGGTGTTTAGCTAAGTTGGGAATAAACCTCCTGAGGAAGTTGATTTTCCCAATGAAGGACTATAACTCTTTGATGTTTCTTGAGTGTGTGATTTGTAGTATTCCCTCAACTCTTTGTGGGTCTATCCTAATCCCTTTCCCAGATATGATGTGGCCAAGAAGCTTACATTCTTGCAGCCCAAATATAGTCTTTTTAGGATTTAGTGACAAACCAAACCTTCTACATTTTTCAAACGCTCTTCTCAAGTGTTCTAGGTGTTCTTCCTCAGTCTTGGAATAGACTATTATGTCATCCAAATAGATGACAATGAAGTGACCTATTTCATCTGAAAAAGCTATGTCCATTGCTCTTTGGAAGGTTGCACCAGCGTTCATCAATCCAAAAGGCATCTTTACATACATAAAAGTGCCCCATGGAGTGGTAAAGGTTGTTTTGATTTGGTCTTCTCGGATTACTAAGACTTGGTTGTAACCTAAAAAACCATCTAGAAAGGAGATCCTTTTAGAACCTACTACCCTCTAAAGAATATGTTCCATTTTTGGCAAAGGGTAATTGTCTTTGAGTGAGGCTCTATTAAGATTCCTGAAATCTATGCACAATCTGATCTCCCCTGTTTTCTTTCTCACAGCCACTAGGTTTGATACCCAATCAGAGAACCTCACAAGCACAATTATACCTGCCTCATACATCTTCTTAATCTCTTTTTCTACTGCAGGCAATTTTTTTGGGTTTATTCTGCGAAGATTTTGTCTGAAGGGCTTCTAATTTTCTTTCAAGGGTATTTTATGATGTATGATGTTTGTGTCATAAGCCCTTAAGTCCTCATAACTCCAAGTAAACACATCAATGAATTCCTTGAATAGGTCAAGGTATTTCTTTTTCATGTTTGCAGGTAGGGAATTAGCCAATTTGATCATCTTGGGTTTATCTTCAGTGCCTATGTTGCATTCCTCGACATCAGAGTCTGCATGTTCTATAGTGGGCTTTTTTGCTACATCATCGAAGTCAAAAAGGTCTTCTAAAGGTACTAGACCTTGAGGTATGTTCTTATCCTTGGTCTGCAGCACCTCTACTTCTTCACTATCTGCGTTTTCACATTTTTCATTCGGATTTCCAATCTGTTCATTTAAAGTGTTTATTTATATATTACAGGGTCTTTGTTCCTCATTTGAGGACTCTTCACTTAGGAAGCTATTATCAGATTTAGAGTTTGAATCAGAAAATTCAAACTGGTTTCTGCCTACTAGGAAATCTTCAATCTATTTATCACCCTCAAAGACCTGCCAATATTTTTCATTGTCCGGCACTGTAGGTCTGAATTTGGTCTGAATGATGATCTGTTGGTCACTGGGAGGCTTATGATACGAACTAGCCATGCGGGCTAGTCCATTTGCAATTTCGTTCTGACCTCTAGGGACAAACACCAGATTGTATTCCACAAAATTTTTCAATAGATCCATAGCGTCATTCCTGTATGCCCTCAGTCTAGGATGTTTTGCTGTATATTCACCATTCACCTGTTTTATGATTAGCTCAGAGTCCCCATGCACAGTTATCCTATGGGCTCCTAATTTTCTCAACAAGTTTAAGCCTAGGATAAGATCCTCGTATTCTGCAATGTTTTTTGTACATTTGAAGTGCAGGTTACATGCATGGCTCTCTGCGTAACCACTCTCTATGTTATGCACCCACACTCCTGCTCCAGCAGTTCTCTTGGTGCATTACCCATCGAAATTCATTTCCCATAAGGTTTCATTCTTGGATTTATCATCATTTCGTTCTTGGTGTGGTGTATATGTTTGTGAAGGGTGACTAATCAGCTGATTGCATTCTTTTTCTGGTTCACTTTGAGTTTTTGTTTTAGTGCACTCTTCAAATTTTTCTACGTCTTTCTCCTCTGAGTCTAGAGTAGCCATTATGTTAAAGTCCATGGGCTCTGTTTCCTTGTTTGTATCTCTTTTTTTGGACTCTGACCCTTCTGAGGATTCATCATTACAAAGGATAAAGGATTCAAGGTCTGTATATACAGAGTATAAAGGTGAATTTTCAGGCTTTTCGGGGCTACTAACCAGGAATTTCATTTATGCCTCTCTGTACAGTCTTCTAAGTTGGCCAAAAATTTAGATTGTGGCATAAGCCCCATCCATCTACATTGTTCCTTGCAGCTTGTCTCCCCATGATCTTGATAATAACATGCCATACTTGGCTGACACATCTGCCACAACAACATCCATAACCATACACTTGGCTGGAATCTGGGTAAGGTTCACACATAAATCTTTGATTAGGCCAATATAATTTACCCTACTAGAATCAAATGAATATAAGTATTTATAGGGACGGATTATCTCTAGGCCTAGTCTTTCCATCACTACTTTAGGCATTAGGTTGTGTGATGCCCCAGCATCATGCATTTCATTGTGGAGAATCTTATCATGGATATTGAGACTGATATAGAAAGGTGGCACTACCCCTTCCTGAAACTTTCCTTCTATCTTTGGACCAAACAGAAGGGCAGGTTGATCATCACTCATATTTACAGTGTCACTATTCTCTCCTAAATTTAATGCTTTCAAAATTTGGCCTTTATATGCGTCCTGAGTGGCCAGCTCAGAGAGTGGGACAGAGATTTTAATTTTTTCAATCTCACTCTCCAAATTGAAAGTGGACTGACTCTTTGGAATGTTCAACTCTGTTTTGTTAGTCACCACCTTAGTGGATGAATCAGTGTGCTGATTCTCACTATTTATAGTGTTAGAAATTGTTTTATCAGGAGTATTAACTGTAGTGTTAGTACTGCTTGTTGGTTGACCTTGTTTCTCAGTGTTTTGGTTGTCTTTTTCTTTGCTCTTCCCAGAACTCTCAGCTTCTGATTTGTTATTTTCAACAGTTACTTTAGAAGTTTTCTCAGGCCTTTTCTTGATGGTAACCTCAGGAGCTTTTGGTTTGGAAGTATCTAAGCTCTTTTTTCTTCTAATTTCATATTTTTCTTTGACCTGCATCATGGAATTTTCAAATCCTAACATGTAATCCTCAGATTCTAACCATTCCTCATCCCAATATGAGGGTGAGGGCTGATATTCTTCTGTGTAACAGTTGTGGATTGAATTTTCTGTTTCAAACATGTTTATTTTGTTCCCCTCAGACTCTTCTATGATCCCCTCATCCTCATCAAGAAATTTCTCTTGGAATGGGGTAATAACTTGTTGATTTGATTCTCTTTTTCTGTTGGGAGGGGTGTTGTTTCTTCTAAAGTTCTGGTTTTGGTTATGATTTTGATTTCTGTTTTGGTTAATAACTGTGACAACCATTTTTTCCATCATTTGTTGTAGCTTTTCCACATTTTTAGATAAACGGTCATAATTTGGATCAGATGTGGAAGCTACATTGTCATCTCTATATGTTACCCTTTTTTCAACTCTCAGTCTTGCTTTTTTCTCAATCAGATTTGCCTCTACACTCACTACTCCCTTTTGCATGTCTTCCAATGTGTTGTAATCCCTCTCCCTAAGCTGGTAGGCCATGTCAGCATCCAGGCCTTCCGGATATTTCACTAGGACCATACCTAGGGGAGGTTTCATGTGTGGTGGAAGAGCATTATAAGCATTGTTAAACCTTGTAGAGTAGTCCTGGACACTCTCTCTTACATTTCTTTTCAGTTTCTTGTATTTTGCTAGGATTTGGAGAGGATTTGCCTTAACTTCCCATTTGTTTATGAAGGTCTGATATACGGTTGGGAGGTCTTGAATACTATTAGGAGGTAGGCCTTTGAACCATTTCTTCACATCACCTCCTAAGCTCTGGGCAAAGATTCTCATTTTGACTTTATCATCATCTATTTCCATGTAGTCAAAAGAATCTTCCATCCTATCTACATGGTGTTGGGCTGTGGTAGACTCTTTTGTAGTGAAGTGTGGGATCTTTGATTGATAATCATTGGGTAAGGGTACTAGAGGCTGAGGTAATACCAGAGGTGCATACCAGGCTTACATGATGATTTTTTGATGAGGTAAGGGATTGGCTAGAGCAGCTAGTATATGGATGGCAGGGATATTAGGACCAGTAGAAGCTTGCTGCGCAAATTTAGGGTGGCAGAGCCCCAAATTTTGAATGAAGTGAATATCAGAAGGTGTAGATGGAGGGGTCTCTCTGTCCCTAATGTGTTCACCACTTTGAGTTTGTGAACCAGGAAGCTCAAGGCCTATCTGGTCTAGGGCATTGAATGACCTAGTTCTTGGTAGACTGTTTTGAGTGCCTAGGTCAAAAAATGGGTCTGATAGAGCTGTAATGTCTTCTGGTGTAGAGTTAGCTCTATGGATGTGGCTGGAAATAGTTGATTGTTTAGGTGTAGGAGATCTCTTGAAGATGATCTCAGGGTTGTCAACTATTTTAGGTGGGTTTGGGTTAGGATAAGCTCTTGTGTGAATGGTTCTTGATGCCAGAATGCTATTTTCCAACCAAGCAGCTTAACCCTACTTGTTACTTCTATTGTGGTTGATGTTGTAATGGGATTTTGGTCTCCTAGTGGAGTCTTATGTGAACCAAGATAATCAGCAGTCGTACTGATCACCAGTGGAGTCTTTAAATCATTTAGGAATTATGGAGTCACCAGGTGGAGGGTTTAGGATGTTTCTAGAGGGTACACTTTCCACCACAGTGCTTATCAGATGTCCCTTTTCAAGGATATCTTGAAAACACGGCAAACTCTAACCAGAGATTGATTGGAAGGGCATTTACCAGATATGTCACCTCTGAAAGAGTGTGAGATCTGGAGGCTACCTGGCCCTTTCCAGACTCTGTCTAAGAGTGTGGGAGAAACACAAAAAATGGTATAGAGGTTGATCTGTGAATAGGAGTGTTTAAATACCAACCTAACCAGAGATTATAGGTTTCTGAGGTTCTTATGATGTAGTAAGGTGAGAAATGCTCAAAATTTCCCCCGCGGAGTCGCCATTATGTTGGGTTTCCCATGTTTTGGCCAGATTGGCAAGACCAAAAGATGAGACAGCATCAAACCACTTTCAGACCTCAGGATCTAGCCCTCCTGGGTTAAGAGAGGGATTCTCTATATAAGCAAAGGTTTATGTCTTTGAAGCTCAAATTTTAAGATGTTAGGCTAGTTATAGGAACAAGGTTTGTTTGTTTGATTGTTTGTTTGGTTGCTGGTTATCAGGAAAGAAGGGTTCAATGTAAGACAAGGATGAGCAAAGGGGATTTAGGCAGAGGTGAAGTATTCCAGGGAGCATTCAAAACCATTGGGCAATGGAATCAGGAAAGGGTTTACTTGCTAATCAATAGGCAGGCTTTTAGTTGGGCTAGTCATCTAAAACATTGGATCTTAAAGATGATAGTGTGGTATGGAATGGTAAGGGAGGAGAAGACAATAAAGTTTTAGAACACAAAGTTAAAGACATCAGATCAGAGAGAGACTTTGAACTCCCAATGCTTCGGCCTCCAGCTTGAGGGATCTTCAACAGGTTCAATTAATTGAAAAGGATCCTAGTGAGATAGAAATAGGGTTCTAGACCTCCCAGTGTTCCTAATTCTTTCAATTAAATCCTAACAAGAACATCTAAGAACATGATTCATTCAATTCATACATCAGAGAGCAAGCAATAACATCCACTACATTGGTTAAATTAACTGAAATCAATTCTTAGATAACACATTTAGTAGAAAACATCAAAGGCAAGGAGAGCATAAACATAGGGTACCTAACAAGGGTAAATCCTACGCGAGATTTATGATGCAAGCCAGTAGAAATGAGATGAAACAAAATGAAAGTTAAACACGGATACAGAGATAGAAAAACATCACCGCTCCTTTAGATCAGGATCCAAAGAAATGTGCTTGTCATATTAAAAATCAATACCAGTCAAGTACAACTTTTCCAATAGCTGAATACTCAGTCTGAAAACATTTTCCTCAGCCTATCTTACAAATTTACACAGAGACTATGTCCCAAAAGAAACTGCTTGAAATTCTCTGATAACTGATCAACAACCTTTACAATGAGTTATTTCACGAATTTATAGCTCAAGTGGAGTAGAGAAAGTAGGTGAAAACTAAATGTAGCATTAAAACTCTGGAAAGGAAGAGGGCCGAGGCCCATTCTATTTAAATTCTGTGCATTTATCCATGGTGCTCTTTGGGTGAAAGAGTGGTCTTCTCCAGGCTTCCATTTACTCCGGTATGTCTCTGATGTACTTTGGATGTAGTACTCTGTACTACTTCTGGTGAATAAACAAAGGTAAGTAAATGATGCTAGGGTCTGCCATACCGTGAATCAAATGCTCTAGTAGCATCAGGACTATTTTCAAGGTGGAAATCTTCTCAGGAACACGACATAGAATAAAAACAGTATGGATACTGTGTCCCTACTCGAGAAGAAACATTCTACTGATTTGAAGCCCTGATAGCATTGTTTTCTATGCGCTGGACCTTCCATGCAATCCATGATGTCTTTGAACTGGTAACTTTGCCTTCTAAAATCCCTGAAAAAACTCAAAAATATTCTATTTCTTGCTTCAAACTCTCTGCTGCCCCGTAATGTATTCGTTTATGAAATCTGAGCTTTAATGGCACCGGAGAGGGTTTGCGGAGTTTGAACTCTGTCCTTTGATGAAAATTTACGATGCAGACACCTTTCCAAACATTTTTCTGTAAAATCAGGCTCTAAATTCAGCTCCTTCTGTGCACTGTGCCTTTATAATAGTGCATATGAATCATGGTGGTTTTCCGCCTGCCTGTAACCCTGCAAAACACGAAAACAAATTAAGAAAAACCATGCATGGAGAGGGTGGTGTGGATGACTGCGGAAACGACGACGTGACACGGTGGACGACGATGCATGCAAAGGATACTATGGAGGAAAACCGTGTAACAGTGAGAAATGCACTGGGTGATGTCGAAATAGCAATCCCAATGAAAAAAATTAAAACTTTGACCTTGGAATGAAAAATGAACGAAATATAAGGAGGACGGAGGTCATTGTGATAAAAAAACATGGAGAGGTGACGTGGCGCTACGGGGTTAATGGACGGGCGTGCATTTAATCTGGGTTGTCCGATCTCAGGAGGAGATCGACGGTGGGAAATATATTGGAGGGCGACGGACGGTGGGCCAAGGGTACAGATACCTTGGGTTAACCACCGTGCAACTTCGGGGTGCGATGACTGTTGGATGGGCGATTGCAGATCAGACGGTTTATATGCATATCATGCCGGATCGAATTTCAAACGTTAACGCATGATGGGGGCAGTTTTTGAATAGTGTCGGAGCCACGTGTCGAGTGGTGAGTGGAATCGCTCTGAAAAAAAAAATACCACCCACCTCCGAAAGGCGGTGCGATAGAAACCGTCGGTTTTAGAACAGTGCGCGGGGACCACCAGGGTGGGTAAAATACGGACTGTTGATCTGGTGGGTAGATGAATAGCGGAGATGCGATGTATGGGCGAACGGAGGAGTGACGGGCGCATTGTGAAACAACGTTGACCGTCAGATCTTACACAGATCGACGACTAAGATTATTTCAAGGGCTGACAGACAAGTTCACCATCGCATCAAAACTTTTGTATTTACAAAGGATAAGGGCGCATGTGAAACACCCAGTTGAGATAAGCGCTTTATGACTAGCGCTTGGTTTCGGTGCCCGGGTCACGTGGGGGGAAATGTCCTAGGGGGCTAGCCGAAAGGGGCTAAACCCACATATACATGAAAAATATGGTTACTTGGCCCATTTTAATGCAATTTGAGGGTGGGAATGGGTAACGATAGAGGAAAAATGGGTAAATAGGCCAAACAAGTGGTGTGTGCAGGATGTGAAGGGGATTTTGGGAGGATTTAGAGGGTAAAAGGGGGACTTTGACAAAAGGTAAAAAAGGGTTAAAATGAGATATTTCTGCAGGGATACAAGGGGAAATGTAGGCCTTTCTGGAGCACAATTTTTTACAATCAGTCAGGCCCTTTAAACTAGGAACAACAGTGGAGCTTTATCCAAGGAAAAGGCACAAGAGGCTTCAAGGATGATGTGTCTTTAGGGGAGATGCATTCCTTGAAGGCTCAAAAACAATTTAGCCCCTTACTTTTCTTGTCAAAAAATTTATAGGCTAAGTGCACCTGGATGAAAATCTTCATCGAGGAATCGTATTCCAAGGATGTGCTTGCGAATCTTGTCCAATGAAGTCTTCCTGTATGTCAGATCTCATAGGTTCATTGTATTTTGTTGTAGAAGGTCCTGCTTCTTCTTCTTTGTAACCGAGGCCAGTTCTGTCATTGTAAGATCGTTGATTATTGATGAGTTCTTCCAATTCCCTTGAGCTTTTGGCATAGTTTTGGACAATTTTTTCCTTCTTCACTTCCTTATGCAGCGAGACTACTTCGACTTCTAATGCTTCCCTTTCTTGGTTGCTTTCTTCCAACTTCTTTTGAAGTGACTCTTCAATACATTTGTGTTATTCAACCTCAATTTTGAGACCTTGAACTTGTTCCTCAAGAGTGTTGGAACGGATCTTCTTAGCATTGAGCTCTTTTATAAGCTTGATTGCCTCCTCATAAAATTTTTCTGTGGTCAACCCTTCTTCTTCGTTGTTTGATACTTCTTGTTTATTGTGCTCGGCCATAAACAATGCTTTCTCATTGGCTTCTTCTTTGCTATCACTTTCTTCATTGGATGAGGAGTTATCTTCTTTAGAGAGAAAGTTCCTTTTGGATCCTTTATTTTTTCCTTGCTTGTTGAATTTCTTAAAGCCTTTCTTTCCTTTTGAGTTGCCATCACTTTTGTTCAAACATTTTGCTACAAAATGCCCAACCTCACCACAACTGAAACATATCAATGGAAGTTTACCTTTGAATTTTCCCTTACCAGGTTTTAGTTTTCTCGTAAAGTAAGCATATTCTTCATTTGAAAGACCTTCTCCATCATCTCCCTTTTCTTCACACTTGCAAGTGCATGTCATTTCAATTGAAGGTTGTTTGTCCTTATTGGTTTGCTTAGATGCAATGAATACAGTTTCTAGATTTGAAGTACCCTTTCCTTCATCAAGTCTCATTTCACATGCTATGAGAACTCCATGTAATTTTCCTTGCTGAGTTTGTCCAGATTTGCATTGTATTCTAAGACCGATACCTTTGGGTTGAATCTCCCTGGTAATGTTCTAAGAATATTTCGTATAATAGTCTTCTCGTCAACTGGCTCTCCCAATCCTTCCAGAGTATTGGTTATTTCATCAACGTATTGGAATTATGCAGTAATGTTGCAATCTTCTTTCATTTTGAGTTGCTCAAATTTTGCTCTATAGATTTGAAGATTTGCTTCTTTGACATTTGAGTCACCTGCATATATATTCTCAAGCTTGTACCATACATTTTTTGTGGTTTTACAACCCAACACCTTATGATAAGCAGATTCAATAAGTCCACTGATAATAATATTCTTTTATTTTGCATCATTTACCAAATTTTTCTTACCTTGTTCATCCGTGGTTGATGTAAATCCATTTTGAACAGTGTCCCATACTTCGTAACCTTGTGCCAAGAGATAGATCTCCATTCTTCCTTTCCAAAGTGCATAATTATTTTCATTGAATAGAGGTACACAATTCTTAGTATGCTCCATGACCTCCTTCCAGCTGTTAAACTACTATTGAAGGAACCAAGCTCTGATACCAATTCGTTGGAAATACCGAGGGGGGGGGGGGGGTGGTGAATCATTATTCCTTTCAATTAGAGCATTAGTTAATCTTCAACTATTATCAGTGTTCGTACAATTATAGAAGCAAACAATAGGAACACAAATGCACACATTTTTTAAGGTGGAAACCCACTCCAGGACAAAAACCACCTAATGCTTTTGTAATAATTCTTTAATATTCAACTCCAATTGAAAATAAAGCTCCAACTTCCTAGAATCTAGAAAAGCATTCTTCTCTAGCTCCCACTGGATGGACACTCCAACGCCCGAGATTCCTCAGTAGTCAACTGAATGGATGCCCCAACACCCAATGAGCTGCAACTCACCCTAGCACAACCCTACCACCCTATAGAAGAATAAAACAAGAATGGACTCCCATACCTGGGAAAATGGTCCACTTTACAATGGTATAGAATGATGTAGAAGAAGAATATATACTAGACCATAACCCTAACTTTGACACAACCACCTAATAATGATCCTAGACCTCCCAACAATGCCTCTTCAACCCTTGGCAGATAGACACTCGTACAATTTTTACAATAATGTATTTATAATGACTTAGTACAATGATTGTATGCAGTGCTGCCCACTTGAAGACTTCATATGATGAACTTCTTGCTGTTGTTATGCACCTTGGTTTCTACTCTTGTCATGCTACCTTTTGTTGCACCTTACTTTAATTTGCTGCCATAGAAATTCCGGTCCTTTGCAACCCTTGACAACACATGATCTATCTTTTTCTTGCCTTCTAGGAGCTCGATATTGAATTTGGTGTATCTCTGTTATTTCAGATCCTCAATATATGATTTTTGGTCGTGTATTAGTCCTCTGAGTCATCTTTCCAATTCCATAGGTCTAACCCAATTTGGATTCTTCAAGAGAGAGTTATACCCAATCTCTCACAATGCCCTAATTATGGACTATTTCAGTAGAGTGAACTTGTACGACATTCCACGTGTCACTGTTTCTTCATTCGCCTCTAAAATTGATAGAGAAAAACCCAAATTCTTTGCAATATCTGTCACTTTTTACATAATTCCAATCTAATACTGAGAGAGAGAGTTATGAATATTTTACCAAGGTCACTTCTTTGCGATTAATGTCAGGAGCCTGCAAAAACCCTGACTTGCACAGATCATATCTCCAAAAATATTGTGCACCTTGATCTGAAATTTGTACAGCATCTTACTTAGGATTTCGGCTTAACCTCATAAAAATTTCAGCTTCTGAACCTTCATAGAAAAAAAAATTAGAGCAAAAATTCCACGATGACCTATTTCAGATGGCGAAATCCCTTGCATAAGGAGGAAATGAGGATCAAAATTTATATAAATGCTTAGGTTGAGAGGGGCTTTAGCAAGTGAACATGGGAGGGATTTTAGGAGCTTAAAAAATATTAATTATGGATTTTCAATGACCCATGCCCCAACCCCATGGGGTTTTAGCCCACTAACTGTGGGTACAAACTTCAAACATGAATATCTCTCAAACCGTGAAGAATTACATGGCGCGCCATATATCAATGGAAACATCTCGACAAGTAGAAACCATCAAAAGAATTATTGACCCAGAATATATTAATTTGGTAGGTAAAAATTCCCATGCAATATTGGGTTAGCCCTTGGTGCTGCTTGGGTTGACATCAATGACAACCGTTGATCAACATCTGGAACTCCCGATACCTTTTGGGGAGAAGCAGCACATACTACAGTAAATATTTTTAACAAGGCTCATGTTCATGCGAATAGTGATTAAAGTCCTTATGAGCTCTGGTATGATAATCTTCCCACTATAAAGAATTTTAAAGTTTTTGGAAGAAAATGTTTTATCAAGAACAATGATGAAAAAATTGGTAAGTTTGAGCCTAGAGCAGATGAAGGAATATTTCTGCGTTATTCTTCTAGAATTAAAGCATATAAATGTTACAATAATAGACTTTGGAAGATTTTTGAATGTATTGATGTTATAATTGATGAGTCTCTCACAGCTCCTAAAAGGGAAATAACAACAACAAATGAAGACGATGATGATGTATATTTTCCCTCATGAAATAGGAAAAATATAGAAGGAGAACCCAATGAAGCATTAGAAGAAGATATATCTAAAAAGGCTCCATCCAGGTATGATCAAAAGAATCATCCAGAATCCCAAATTCTGGGAGAAAAGGGATCGGGTGTCCAAACAGGAAGAACTCTTGTAGGATCCCCTAGCTATCTAGCATTCTAATCCACTATTGAACCACAAAATGTAAATCAAGCTAGTAAAGATGAACATTGGATTCAAGCCATGAATGAATAACTTGATCAGATTGAAAAGAATCATACTTGGGAATTGGTTCCAAGGCCTCATGATAAAAATGTTATTGGAACAAAATGGATATTCAAAAACAAGTTAAATAAAAGTGGAGATGTTATTAGAAACAAAGATAGACTTGTTTGTAAAGGGTATGCTCAACAAGAAGGTATAGAATTTGAAGAAACATTTTCTCCTATAGCCAGACTTGAAGCCATAAGAATGTGTCTTGCTTTTCCAAGTTTTCAACAATTCAAAATTTTATCAAATGGATGTAAAATCTGCTTTCCTCAATGGTGATCTAGAAGAAGAAGTTTATTTAGAATAGCCAAAAGGATTCATTCTTAGAAGTTATGAAAAACTTGTTTGAAAACTTAAAAAGGATTTATATGGTTGCAAATAGGCTCCTCGTACATGGTACTATCGTCTTAAAAAATATCTTCAAGAACAAGGTTTCATAAAGGGATCTGTTGATAGTAACTTATACACACAAATTGAGAATGATAAATTATTAATTATTGTTGTGTATGTTGATGACATCATTTTTAGAAGTAATGAAGAGTCCATGAATCATAAATTTCCTTCTGTTATGCAACAAGAATTTGACATGTCATTACTTAGGGAACTAACACATTTTCTTCGCTTACAAGTGTAACAAGCGACAGATGACATATTTCTATTACAAGAAAAATATCTTAAGAAAGTTCTGAAGAAGTATGGGATGGAAGATTGAAAATTTGTGAGTACTCCAATGGTAACTGGATGTAACCTTAGTTCTCATGATGATTCTCCCATGGTGAATCAACCAGAGTATAGATCCATGATTAGAAGTTTGCTTTATTGATCTAAAAGGAATGTATTGGTTTACTGTGCTAAGTGTCCTTTCAATTATAAAACATGTACAATTTGTTTCCATTTCTTTGCTTAATGAATGAGTAATTTAACCATGAAACATAGATGAATTTGTGAGTTTTAAGCATGTAAATAAGCCTAAATAACACTGAAAAACACTATATAATAGAGAAATAACATCACAAATAAGATTTACATAGCAGGCATGATGAAGTAGTTCACCCCTCCTGGGCTACATCTGCTAGTCCAGATCCCAATGTCATGTCCCTCTTTGTCTGTTGTGTAACCAACTCCAAAAATAGAAGAAATGAGATATCAACGCCTTAGAAATAAGCCACTTCGAGGGGGAAACCTCCAATACATTACATGAATGAACAATTCTTGGATGATACAATTTACAAAACCTCCTTTCTATATATAGGAGTCCATGGGGCCATAATGTAATCCTAGTGGGCCCAATGTAATCCTAGCCGACCTAACAATAATAATTTAAGGGCACAATAATAACAAAATGGGGGTTACAAGGGTACACTAATAACAATAAGGGGTTTACACTAACAATAATAAGGGGCTATACTAGTGATATAGGGACCTAACATGCCCCTCTCCTTCAAAAAAAAAGTGTTGTCCTCAACACTTGAGTAGCTCCGGGTGCTTCTGTATAAAATTCTCATCCTCCCATGTAGAATCTTCAGTGGGTAAGTTCTTCCACTCGATGAGATACTCTGAAATTGATCGATTCCGTAGCTGTCGAGTTCTTGTTTCCGTGACCGCTTCAGGTTCCAATATGATTTTTCCTTCCTCATCAAGTTCTGGAAATATTGTTTGAACTGGAATATTTTCACCTATAACCTTCTTTAAGCATGAAACATGGAAAATTGGATGTACTCGCGAAGAAGAAGGAAGCTCCAATTTGTATGCCATAGTACCAATCTTTTGCAACACCTTGTAAGGACCATAGTACTTTGGCGATAATTTATTATCCTTCTTAGCTTGCTTGAGGGACATTTGTTTGTATGGTTGTAGCCGTAAAATACCCAATCTCCTACATCAAAACTTCTCTCGCTGCGATGTTGATCTGCCTGTTGTTTCATTCGATTTTGTGCCAAATTAAGGTTATCCTTTAAGAGTTGGAGAACTTCTTGCTGATGCTCGATGTGATCTTCCACTGCTTGAACCTTCGAATTTTCCCTTAAAGATGATGTGATCGATGGTGGATGATATCCATAAAGTGCCATAAATGGGGTCATTTTTGCTGCCGTATGGAAGGAAGTGTTATACCACCATTCCACGAGAGGTAACCACTTGACCCATTGTGTTTGTTTTTCAGATACAAAACAACGAAGATATCCTTCCAAACATTTATTTACTATCTCAGTTTGACCATCAGATTGAGGATGATAAGATGAGCTATGAGCTAATTGAGTACCCAAACAAGAAAATAACTCCGTCCAAAAATTTACCGTAAAAATGGGATCTCTGTCGCTCACAATAACCCTTGGGCTTCCATGTAGCTTTTGAATTCTGTCCACAAATGTAGTAGCAACTGTACTTGCTTTAAATGGATGAGATAATGCACAAAAGTGTGCATACTTGGTAAGTCTATCAACTACCACCATGATTACATTCTTGCCTTCGGACTTCAGTAAACCTATGATAAAATCCATTGAAATCTCCTCCCAACGTTGACTTGGAATGGATAAAGGTTGTAGAAGTCCCGGGGTCTTAATTGTCTCCACTTTATTCTGCTGGCAAACCAAACATTTCGCCACAAACTTTTGAATATCAGATTTAAGGCCATCCCAAAAAAAATCTTCCTTCACCCTGTGGTAAGTTTTTAAAAATCCCGAGTGTCCTCCTAAAGGAGAAGTGTGCAATTCCAGAAGAATCTTTTGTTTCAGTTGGGAATTCTTACAAGGATATAAGCGATCTTTGTACCATAAGGAATCATTTTTCCAACTAAATGTATCAGATGTACTAGGATCTTGCTGCAACTTTTGAATGAGTGTCCATACATCTTTGTCCTTCTTCCATTCATCTCTTGCTTCGGTTATCCAATCTAATTGGATAATAGAAATGGCACAAAGCAATGCTTCCACCTCTTCATTCTTTCTTGAGAGTGCATCTGCAACAACATTAAGCTTTCCTTTTTTGTAGATTATTTCAAAGTCATAACCCAACATCTTTGTGACCCATTTTTGCTGCTCTTCCGAAGATAGTCTTTGTTCCAAAAAGTGTTTAAGACTATCATGATCAGTTTTTACCTTGAAGTGTCTTCCCATTAGGTAAGTTCTCCATTTCTTTAGTGCATGCAGTATTGCTAACATTTCCTTTTCATAAATAGGTTTTTGTAAATACTTTCCTTTGATTGGACGACTTTCAAAAGCAATGGGTCTTCCTTCCTGCATTAAAACAGCACCAATTCCATTTCCTGAGGCATCACATTCCACAATAAAGGTTTTTGTGAAGTCCGGCGTAGCTAAGACCGGTGCTAGGCACATTGCCTCTTTAAGACATTCAAAGGCCTTAGTTGCTTCAGGAGTCCATGAAAATGCATCTTTCTTCAATAATGTTGTTAGAGGTGCTGCTATTCTCCCATAATTCTTAACAAACTTGCGATAATACCCCGTTAACCCGAGAAATCCTCGCAACTGATTTATGGTTGTGGGGACTTTCCATTCCTTAATGGCTTTAATTTTGTTAGGGTCTACCTTAACACCCTCGTGAGATACAATATGACCCAAATATTCCACCTCTTGTACTCCAAAGAAACATTTGGATGTTTTTGCATATAATTGTTTCTCCCGCAATAGTTTGAGCACCCTGTCAACATGTTCAACATGATCCTTCCAAGACCTGCTGTAGATTAGTATATCATCAAAAAATACTAGCACAAATTTTCTAAGGAAGGGTTTGAAAATGGAATTCATCAAACCCTTGAAATGTAGAAGGTGCATTGGTAAGGCCAAAAGGCATGACCAAAAATTCATAATGACCCTCATGAGTTCGAAATGTTGTTTTTGGAATATCTTCAGTTTTCATTCTAATTTGATGATATCCTGAACGAAGATCCAACTTGGTAAAATAAATTGCTCCATGTAATTCATCCAATAATTCATCAATCACAGAAATGGGAAATTTATCTTTAATGGTGAGCTTATTGAGCTCCCTATAATCCGGACACATTCACCATGATCCATCCTTCTTGTGTACCAATACTACAGGAGCAGAGAAAGAACTTTGAATAGGTTGAATTATACCCGCCTCTGACATTTCTTCAATCATACGTTCAATTTCGCTCTTTTGGACGTAAGGATATCTATAAGGCCTTATGTTTGGAGGAACACTTCCTGGAATCAAATGAATAGCATGATCATGATCATGAACAGGTGGGAGTCCTTTGGGAGTTTCAAACACCTTGGAATGATTGTCCAAGACTTGTTGGAGATCTGCAGAAATAGATGATTTTGATGTTGGAACTTCTAGTGAGCATAATTGTGCAATTACGCCTCGCTGTTCTTTCTTTAGAAGCTTTGTCATGACATTAGAGCTTATTATCCTTCCTCGCTTCCCCGCAATACCCCGTAATTCGACTTCCTTTCCTTCTGAAAAAAATTTCAAGAAAAGTTCTTGAAAATTAAAAGCTACCGTCCCCAAAGATTGTAACCATTGTACTCCTAGTACAACATCAACACCTCCCATAGGAATGGAAAGCATTGGACTTGTCAACACATATTACCCCATGGTTAGCTTGATATTATGGCATTTTCCAGAGCAATTTATAGTTCCTCCATTTGCAACCATCACTTGACATTCTGGTGCTGGGTATAAGAAACAATTTAATTCCTTGGCTACCTTACAATGAATAAAATTATGGGTGCTACCTGAATCAATCAACACTATTACCCTTTTCTTCTTGATCTGTCCTACTATCTTGAAAGTTTGAGGAGTGGTAATTCCGGCCAGTGCATTACATGATATGGTCGGATTCATTTCTTCCTCTTCTATGGCTGGTTCCTGGTGTATATCCTCTTCTTTTTCATTTTCTTCTTCTTCTTAAAAATCTATGTTAAATAATTTCTTTTCAGCACACTTATGACCTTTAGTGTATTTGCTATCACAACTGTAGCAAAGCCCTTTTTGCTCTTTTTTCTTCCAATTGTTGTGGTGTCAACCTTGTAGGTTGTGGAAATCTAGGCATAGAAACACTTCCTTCTTTATAGAATTGAGTGGTAGGCTTCCTTGTCGCCATAATTTTACATTCAACTTTTCTTGCCAACCTGAATGCCTTCTCCAATGAATCAGGTTCCAAAACACGAACTTCATGTTGGATTTTATCCTTTAGAGTACCTATGAAGAGATCAATCCTGTGTTCCTCTGGAATATCAGTT
The DNA here is from genome assembly GCA_034641835.2 of Pinus albicaulis. Taxonomy (NCBI): domain Eukaryota; kingdom Viridiplantae; phylum Streptophyta; class Pinopsida; order Pinales; family Pinaceae; genus Pinus; species Pinus albicaulis. The sequence continues at coordinate 59,548 of JAXQQM020067858.1, forward strand.
ACCCTTATATTCAATTTTTGGAAGTCCTCAATGTGCTGCCCCACTAAACCCTTTTTTTTTAGATTTATCAATTGGCTAAAGAAGGTGTTGCTCTTTGTATCCTCATAATGTGCTATCATTTCCTCCGTAAAAATTGACCAAGTGACAATTTTTTTACGGGAGTAAAGCCATTGATACCATACAAATGTATTTTGTTCTAAATGTAAAGTTGCAATGCGTACCTTTTGTGTGTTTTGCACGTTATGGAGATCAAAATATTGCTCCATCCGTAGTATCCATGTTACAGGATCCTTTCCATAAAACTTCCTCATATCCATCTTTGGAATATGGTGGTTCTTCCCGCCAACATTAGAGTTTATGAAATCACAATTAACATTTATTTTGTTCTCATCATGAGGTTCTTCTACTATCTTTTCACCATTAGGAAACCTTTCTTGTATAAACTTTGCCAAACCTTCCATGTCTGCTTTTAGAAAATTCTTCATGTTTTCCATTTTCTCATCGATCTTAGCTTCCATGTCATCAATCTTAGCTTCCATGCCCACTTCCATGCCATCCATCTTAGCTTCCAAACCAATCATCTTAGCTTCCACGCCTTTCTTCAAACCATCCATCTTAGTTTCCACGCCTTTCTTCAAAACTTCCATTTCATTTTTTGTTGTTCTTTACGAGAGCGAAATTTGCTCTTGTAATTTTGATATGTCATGTTGCCATTCTTCATCTTCATGAGTCATAGTAGAGCCTTATGAAGGCTTAATGGGTGTTGAATTCTTTTTAGGGGCCATTTTAGAATCCAATAATGATATCTATTCTACAATACTCCCTTGGGATCAATTTAACTTGATTATTCAAACAAGACTTGTGCAATTTGAAAAAAATACACACCTCTTTCTTGCTTTGAGGAGCTCGATCTTGAAATTGTATTATCTCTGTGATTGTAGATCTTCAATATCTGAAATTCAGCACTATAGTAGCCCTCTGAATTTTATTTTGAATGCCACAGGTATGACCTGATTTGGATTCTCCAAGACAAAGTTGTGTCCAATCTCCCACAATGACCTAATTATGGACTGGTTCAGTAGAGCGAACGTGTACGACTTTCCACATGTCACTGTTTCATCCTTTGTTTCTGAAATTGATAGCCAATAAACTATAGTCTGTGTAATTGCGACCACTTTTTACGACACTCCAAACTGATGCCCAGAGAGAGAGTTATTGAACTTTTCCCACGATCACCTATTTGAGATGCAAATCAGGAGCCTGAAAAAGCACTACCTTCCACAGATCATATCTCCAAAAATATTTCGAAACAAGCTCTGAAAGTTTTTGAAACATTTCCTCAGGATTTCAGCTTCGTACCATATGAATTTCAGATTCTGAACCTTCGTAGAAAAAAATTTATAGCGAAAATTCCACGATGACCTGTTTAGGAGCTTGAAACAAGACCTAACTTCCACAGATGATATCTCCGAAAATATTGCGAACCAAGCTCTGAAATTTTTATACAAGCTTCCTCAGGATTTCAGCTTCGTACCATAAAACTTTTAGCTTCTGAAACTTCGTAGAAAAAACGTTATAGCGAAAATGCCACGATGACCCGTTTGGAGCAGAGAAACCCTAGAATCCAAACCTCTGATACCAAATGTTGTGTAACCAACTCCAAAAATAGAAGAAATGAGATATCAACGCCTTAGAAATAAGCCACTTCGAGGGGGAAACCTCCAATACATTACATGAATGAACAATTCTTGGATGATACAATTTACAAAACCTCCTTTCTATATATAGGAGTCCATGGGGCCATAATGTAATCCTACTGGGTCACAATGTAATCCTAGCCGACCTAACAATAATAAGGGCACAATAATAACAAAATGGGGGTTACAAGGGTACAATAATAACAATAAGGGGGTTACACTAACAACAATAAGGGACTATACTAGTAATATAGGGACCTAACATTGTCATTATGCTCAAAATTTAAAATAAATATGTTTACAAGCCTTAAATGGTTGTTTTCTTTGCACTAGTGGCTCCATAATTCTTCAATTATTCTAGGTAGAGTCTTATTTCACCCAAAATGGTCAAAATTGACCTCTCTAGCCATTTTCTCAATGACAGCTACAAATGCTCCTCTAAATGTGGAGAAATGTAGTTTAAATGCAATTAAAATGGAAAAAACCGCCAAATTTTAGTGGCTCTCCAATTTTCCCTCAGTACAAACCATTTCATATTAAATTTTATGGTTAAGGGTGGGGGTGGATACATGACGACCACCATCCCCCCCCCCCCCCCCCCACACCACAAACTTCGCGATTAGGCAACCCCCGCATTAAACATTTTGGATGTGGAATCGTGTAGTGGAGGAGTTCCACTTAACCTCTGGCACTCCCGATGGAACTGACATGTGACCAATTGTAAGTTTTAATTACTACCATATTGAATGGTTATGGGACCGTTGGAGTGCAACCGCATGGAAAAATTTGGGTGAACTTGCATGTGATAATCGTAAGTTTTAAATTCCGTGAGTTTTACGAATGTCAGAGTTATAAAAAATGTCACGGTTACATGTCATGTGAACACCACTTGGGCCGCCAATGGTTAAGGTTAACGTAGCTGCCAATTATACAAGTTACAGTTTAATGTCATATGACCACTCCATTCGGGTCACCGACGGGTTGAGACCGTCGGTGGTCCCCCCCACAACTTACCAACATTTGGTCGAAGTCGTGGTAACCCTGGAGGTCACGAGGTCGAACCCCCTAGACTCTAATATAATTTTACACAACTGTTCAGGGGACACGTGGCAACCTCTGGTCTGGCCACGTGTCACCCATATAATGAGCCACAAAATAATCGTACAACCCTATCAACGTCCCAGAACATGACGCTTGGTGAAACCTAATTGGATTAGGAAAACATAATATTCTAAGGGATATTCCATTTTTTGCTAACTGTACCTACATGCTGACTGACCATCCCAGTCACTCCTATCACAAAATTTTAGCTGTTTGGGAAATCAATCAGAATGCAATATCTCCCTCATATAACATCGCTTTTTCACGCCATTCATGACACCGAAATCAGAACAACGAGATATACCTGATCGCTGAGGTTCGGTATAGTTTCGAGCACTTTCAATTTTGAGAAAAATTTATGATCTCCTGATCACACCTCCCCATTGGGAATATTTTGGAACCCAAAATATCTCTAGATTACTGAATATGAAGATGAGGAGGCTGTGCCCCCATTCTTCCAATATTTATCCATTGAAATTTTCCTAATTTCATTAATTGGAGGTTTTCATGAAAAGACAAATTTTTCCTTGATTCCGTCGACCATTTATTGCTTTCCTATCATACAAGTAAGGAATTCCCAACACCATACCTGTTATGTCAAGTGGAACCACATCTAACTCAACTGTGTCAATGAAATGTGCACTTATTTCAAACCTCAATATGCACTTCTTTGAAACCTCTAAATTTTCATCTTTACAAATCCACCCAAGTGGATATGGTTTTAGATGTGGAATGGTCTCAAGATTAAGTTTCTTGACCAAGTCTTCAGAGGTTAAATTTTCTTGTGACCCACTGTCAAAAAATGTGTCAACCTTGGTATGTTTGGATATGAATCTCACATGAAATAGTTCAATTCTCCCTTCTTCATTTGGAGCTTATATGTGATAGTTAGATGTACTAGAACTGGGTTTAGTTTCAATCTCTTTCCCCAAGTTCATGTTATTTAGTCCCGTGGCTATAATTTTTGTTTCATCTCTTGAAGCTGACCCTAATTCTTGTTCAGCTATAACAACAATTTTTCCTTTCTATTTGGCTTTCAAGCTATCTGATTTCAATTCTAGATGAAGTTTCCAACGGTGGTCTTAATCATGGCTAGTTTCGAATAGTTTTTTCAAAATAATTCTCCCTTCTCTTTCCTGATATTTGCATTCCTCTTTTTCTTCCATTTACTTTTAAACTCATTTTCCTCATTCTCATCTATGTTTTGTTTTCCCCTTGCCTCCAAGTGTGTGGCTTGTACACAAACTTCATCTAGAATTGTAGGGTTAAACATGAGGATAGTATGTGTTAGGTAGCTATGTAAGCCTCCTATATACTTGAGCAAAGTGTCTTGGCTCTGAAAATCTACCCCTGATAAGAGAGCTCTTCTCCTAAATTCTTGAGTGTAAACTTGTACATTTTGTCCTTTCAATTGTTTAAAATTTTTCCAGTCCATTATGGCTTTCTGCATGTGATCTAATGGATAAAACTATTGTTTTATTGGAGAAATTAAATCAATCCATGATATGATAATCTTATCATGCTTCTTGATCTCCTCCTTTGTCTTGGATTCCCACCAAACAAGTGCTGCACCTTCCATTCACAATGAAGCTAGTTGGATTTTGGTATCATTGATCTGGATTTATGTAGGAACACAAAATAATAAACATATAACCATAAATACAAAGATGCAGTGGAAATAACACTTCATTTCATTAATATCAAAGAACTAAAATTTGCTTACAGACAAAATGAAAATAAAACTAGCTATGGCGCTAGTAGCTATCTCTGAGAAGAGATGTGGTGGCTACAGGCCTCTGAACTGAGTTACAATGAGGCTCGAGGGCCTATTTATTATTTAGAAACAATGGGAAATCCTAAACAGACAAAACCCTAACCATAGGAGATGAAGCGCCAAAACTATGGGCCCCGTTTGGGTAAATTGGTGTTTCAACTTCCTAGGGGTGTAACTTTGGCATATGATCTTCGTTTGACGTGTAAAATACCTCGTTAGAAAGATCTAATCCGAGGAATACAAATTTTTAATGAGAAACATCGGTCCATGGACCCATATTTCTCTTAGTGTTCCCAAAAAACGTCTTTTATAGCCTCAAAAGGGCTCGGAAGTTCAAGACCCAAAAAACTGCTAGAAATAGTAAGTTGTGCTGAAACTGAAAAACTGAAAGAGACAATGGTGGGGCCCCAAGTGGAATAGGTAGGTGACCACCAATATCCACCTGGATAATTCCTCCCCCCTTAGGAAGCAATGGTCCCCATTGCATTAAGTTCCTCCATGAGATGAGGAAATTTCTGTTGAAGTTGGTCCCTGGTGAACCACTTTCCTTGGTGTAGGATTTGGCCAGCTTTGACAACTCGATACAGTTGAATCGTCTATTGGAGAGTGTTCTTGATTTGAATTTACATGATACAATCTATGGTGGCATGTTCCATGCAATCTGGATTTAACTCTGTTGGTGTGAGTTGTTCTGCAATGTCAGAGGTGTCCAGTAGAGGTGGGAAGTAAGGACGAAGGCGGTCCACATTGAATACTGGGTGCAGACCAAGGAATGGTGGAATATTGAGCTCAAAGGAATTGTTCCCTACAGCCTTGGTGATGGTTTATATCCCGTATAGGAGCGGGCGAAGCTTACGGTGGGGTCCAGTGAGGCACTCCTTCTACAAATGTAGCCATACTTTGTCGCCCACTTGGAAGTTGTGTGGCACCTGTTGTTGATCATGGAATTTCTTGTACTTAGCATTGGCTCTGTCCAATATTTCATGAACCTATTGGTGGATGTGTTGAATGCACTTGCTGAGGCTATTTTATTTTTTGACTTCAGACTGGACATGAGCCGAATCAGCCTGAGTAGTCACAAATGGCATGGCTACGTCAATGGGACATAGTGGCTGGAATCCCAAGCCCACATGAAAGGGGCTATGGCCAATTGAACTGTGGAGAGCCTGATTATAACTATTTTGTACATAGGGGAGGATCTCATCCCATGTGCGTGGATGCTTTGAATTGTACATGTGCAGAATGTGCACAATCATTCTGTTGACGACCTCTGTCTGGCCATCTGTTTGGGGCTAGAAAGCTGTGGACTTGGTGAGTTTGGTGTCTAGCATTGACCAGAGGCTATACCAAAATGTGCTAAGGAAACTACTATCCTGATCTAATATGATAGACTATGGGATCCCAAAGTGCACCCACACTCGGTCAAAGAATATTTTAGCAGTGGCTTCTGCTATGATATTCTTCTTGCAGGACGCCATAATGGCCATCTTCGAGAATCTGTCGATGAACAAAAAAAAACAGTCATTTCCATGCTTAGTAGAAGGCAGGCTCGACATGTAATCCATGGAGATGGATTCCCAAGGCCAACTAGGGGTATGTAGCGGAGTATATAGGCCTTGTTTCTTACTAGTCAGTTTGGCAATGGCACATGCAGTGCAGGATCTGATGTGCTTCTCGACATCCTTTCGAAGGTTCAACCAACAAAAATAATTCTACAGTACAGCTACTATTTTCTCGACCCAAAAATTCCTAGCTACTCGACTGTAGTGTGATTCCCATATCACCTTGGCACGCTCGCTTGAAGGAACACAAAGGTGTCCCAGGTGACATAAAAGTGCATCTTGGAGGTGAAAATTTGGAACTTGCATACCCCCCAAGAGTGCCTTGTAAGTGTGGCCAAATTCTGGATTTCTCTCATAGAAAATCGGCCAATTAGAAGTCTCGTGCCCACAAGAGTTGAGAATGGTGGTGAGCACCAGGATCAGTGGTCGGCTAAGGCAGTCTACAGCATTATTGGTGCTACCCTTCTTGTACTCGATATTCAAATGAAATTGTTGCAGATATGTGGACCACTTCTGATGGCGATCATTCTGCAACTTCCCTTGTGTCTGTATGAACTACAGGGGCCAGTGGTCTATGTGGATGATTGTTTCCTTCCCCAAAATGTAGTGCTTCAATTGTCGACAAGCTTGCACAATATAATACATTTCTTTGTCATAAGTGGGATACTTGCGAACTGTGTCAGATAATGTCTCACTATGATATGCCACTGGATGTCCCTGTTGAGTAAGAACTACCCCAATAGCATAGTCAGAGGCATCTATCTCGATCTCAAATGGCTATTGCAAGTCTGGTAATGTGAGCACTCGGGAAAAACAGAGGCAATTTTTCAATTCTGTGAATGCCTTCTGTTGAGGTTCTGACCAAAAGAATTTTTCTCTCGCTCCTCCCTTGGTGACTTGACTTAAGGGCCAAGTGATATGAGAGAATCCCAACACGAACCTACAATAGAAATTAGCAAGACCCAGAAAGCTGCAAAGCTCTGTTATAGTGGTTGTGGCTGGCCAATCCCAAATGACTTGGATCTTGGTTTGATCCACATGCACCCCCTTTCATCAATAATGTATCCCAGATATTGGACCTGGGTCATGCCAAAAGTGCACTTCTCCAAATTGGCACACAACTTGTGTCACCGCAGTGTTTGGAGGACTTGTCGGATGTGGTGAAGGTGCTCTTCCCAAGTTTCGCTGAAGATCAGAATGTCATCCAAGTACACCACTACAAATGAGTTGGTGAATCGCTGCAAGATGTCATCCATAATCCTCATGAAGGTTGCAGGAGCATTCATCAACCCAAAAGGCATGACCAACCATTCGAAAATGCCTTCCTTGGCTTTGAAGGTAGTCTTCCACACATCGGAGGGTTCAATTGGTACCTGGTGATACCCAGACTTCAAGTCGATCTTGCTGAACTATTTTTCACCTTTGATTTGGTCCAGAAGGTCATCAATTTGTGGGATTGGGTACCTATTCTGGACAGTGATCTTGTTCAATGCCCGATAGTCAATACAGAATCTCCACGTCCCATCCTTCTTCTATACCAACACGATTGGGCTCCCACAGGGCGATGAACTTGGTCGGATGTGACCTTTCTACAATAGCTTCTGAATCTGCCTCTTGATTTCATCGTTCTCCATAATAGAGCACCGATAGATCGGTCCATTGGGTAGCGACGCACCTAGGGTCAGATCAATCAGGTGCTTGACCTGACAGTGCAAAGGAACGCCTATGGGTGAGGTGAAGATGTCCCCGTATTCCTCCACAATCTTATCCATTTGTTGTTGTCGTGTAGAAGAGCCATCTCTGGAGGTCGTGGCCATAGTCTTCTTCTTGCCCTGGGGGCAGATCATCAGGAAAATGAATTTCTTGGTTTGGGAAATGAGCTTACTACATTGTTTTGTAGTAACCAAAGAGATAGTGGTAGGAGGTGGTACCTCTGGTATCCTGTACAACTTATTTCCAAAGTAACAATAACAATGCAAGGTCGAGACTCATACACAGCATGATGCTTCCACAAGTATGGTTGTCCTAATAATACATCAAAAACATCAATAGGAGCAACGTCACATAGTACCTCATCCGTGAAGGGCTTGATGCTATAGGGAAGGCGGCACTGCTGGCTGACGCGGAGATCTCGTCCTTGGTGAAGCCACCTGATGGTGTATGGATGTGGGTGAGCTATGGTCGACAAGACCAACCACTTCACGGAGTCTGCTAAAATGAGGTTCTTTTGGATCCCATTTTCGACAATGAACTGTACTGGGGAGCCCTTTACCCACATCTGGGAGTGGAAGAGACATTCCTCCTCCTCTGCATCTTTCGGTTCCTCCTTCTGGATCTTCGTAGTGGCAATAGTGGCATTGGGCTCCGCATCAATAATTTTTTTCCCTTTTTCATTCCCCTTGTTAAGTTCTGATTCAAATTTGGAGCATGCATCTGACTCAAAATCCCTCATCTCAGCCACCAACGACTGTTTGGCCCGACAGTCACTTGTGTTGTGAGTGGAGCTCTTATGGAACTCACACCACTTTCCCGTGTCCTTCTTTGGCTTTGCGGTGTTGTTCTTTGATTTTGGCTTTGACAGGTTGTCTTGAGTCACCATGCCTTGGATCTGTCCTTTGTTCTACGGTTTGGGAGCACCCTTCCCTTGCTTTTGATTCGCAGATCCAAAGTCTCGCTTCTTCTACTTGAATTTCTGCTCAATCTTAGCAGCATACTGGTATGCCATACCAAACGAGGAGATGTCGAGGAACTCCATTTCCTCCTAAATTTATCTGTGTAGATAACTGCGATACTTTAGCACCAGATGTTTCTCTGAATCTTTGATACCCAACTTGGTGTGCAGGGTATGGAACAGATTCGTTAGCTCATGCACATCTTGACCCCTTTGTTGTCGTAGCGTGGTTCATTGTATGTACTTGTCCTCATAGCTCCCCACGAGATATTATTGTTCCTTGATGGCGTCTCGGAAAGAATTTCAAGTGGGTATGATCGAGAACAGAGAGGGTTCTATCTTGTCCTTTTTCTCACAGTGGGTTTCCCACCAGTCCTTGACATTGGGAGCAACTTTAAGGCGTGCAAAAATAATCTTCTCCCTGTCAGAAAAGTCATGAACCGAGAAATATCCTTCTAATATATTCAACCATCTATCTATGGCATCTGCATCTATTTGACCCTCAAATATGGGAATGTCAAAAATTACTTGTACCTTAAAAGGAGTCACACCTCCAGAGTGGCTGCTGGATGAATATGTGCCGCCGGTGGGCAGTCGTTGAAGGATCTAGGCAAAGTTATCCATCATCGCGTTCCTTTTTCCTTCAAGGGCCTCCTCGAGAAATATTTTGATAGGATCTCCTGCTCCCTCATCTTTCTTTTCATCCCCCATGGGCATCCGTCGGGGTTTGCGAGGCTGATCTTGCAAAGGTTCCACCAGATCGAGCCCTAACTCCTTATACCCCGACCTAATTGGGGACATGCAAAGAAAGATCAAGAAAAAGCAGACCGCTATGATAACACTGATCCGGATTTATGCAGGAATGCAATAGAATAAACATATAACCATAAATACAAATATGCTGCAGAAATAACACTCCATTTCATTAATATCAAAGAACTAAAATTTTCTTACAGACAGAATGGAAATAAAACTAGCTAGGGCGCTGGTAGCTATCTCTGAGAAGAGATGTGGCAGCTACAGGTCTTTGAACTGAGTTAAAATTAGGCTTGAGGGCCTATTTATTATTTAGAAACAATGGGAAATCATAAACATCCAAAACCCTAACCCTAGGAGATGAAGCACCAAAACTATGGGCCCCATTTGGGTAAATTGGTGTTTCAACTTCCCAGGGGCATAACTTTGGCATACGATCTCTGTTTGATGCGTACCATACCTCGTTAGAAAGATATATCTGAGGAATACAAATTTTGAATGAGAAAAATCAATCCATGGACCCCATGGACCAATTTTGCTCTCCATTTTCCCAAAAAATGTCGTTTAGGGCCTCAAAACGGCTCCAGAAGTTCAGGACCCGAAAAACTACTAAAAATAGTAAATTGTGTTGAAACTGAAAAAATGAAAGAGACAATGGTGGGGCCCCAAGTGGAATAGGCGGGTGACCACCAATATCCACCTGGATCAATCATCATCATGAAGGTTCTAAATTCTCAAATAGACCTCCAATTGCCTAATCCAATTATCAATCTTTTCTGCATTGACTTCACCATCAAACAATGGCAATTCAAACTTAACATCAAGTTTTAGAAGAGGAATTTTTCTAGTGTTCTTTGACTTGTGTGGCTGATGTACTGAAGATGAAGTAGAGGATGATGAGGATGAAGAAGAGGGTGATGATGGTGACTTTCCACTGTCTCCATTTCCTCCATTGCCCTTCTTTGATTTATCCTCATCATTTTTACCTCCTGATGATCCCTGTCCTTCCTTGTGAAGTTTGGACCTTTCTTCTTCTATTTTCTCATTCCTTTCTTGATAAAGGACTCTTACCATCTCAGTCAAGTCAATAAATTCTTTCCTGAACACCCATACTTCTTCTTTGGGATCCACTTCTTCATGGATTTCTTCTTCCTCTAGAGGCATGCTTAATGATACTTTTGCTTATTTTGGAGGTGAACTAGGTGATGGAGAATGTGGCAACCTTGCCCTCCTTTGTTGTGGCTCACTTTGACAACCTCTTGCTTCCACCAATTTTCCTTTTCCTCTCTTAATCTTGAGCCTAGTAAACATGTGAACACTTGCATACAGTTAAAAAATTATTTGCACTCAACAACACCAGAGAATAAACTCTAGCTATAATACCAGTCTAATATGAAAGGACTATGTTAGTTTTATGTGCTAAGTGTCCTTTTAGTTATAAAACATGTACAATTTTTCTCCATTTGTTTGCTTAAGGAATGAGTAATTTAACCATGAAACATAGATGAATTTGTGAGTTTTAAGAATTTAAATAAGCCTAAATAACACTGAAAAGTAGTGTATAATAGAGAAATAACATCACACATAAGATTTACATGGCAGGCATGATGAAAAATTTCACCCCTCCTCGGCTACATCTGTTGGTCCAGCTCCCAAAGGCATGTCCCTCTTTTTCATTATGCTCAAAATTGAAAATACATATGTTTACAAGCCTCTAATGGATGTTTTCTCTGCACCAGTGGCTCCAGAATTCTCCAATTAGACTAGGTAGAGTCTTGTTTCACCCAAAATGGTCAAAAATTGACCTCCCTAGCCATTTCCTCAATGACATCTACAAATGCTCCACTAAATGTGGAGAACTACAGTTTAATTGTAGTTAAAATGGAAAAACTGCCAAATTTTAGTGGCTCTCCAATTTTCCCACTAGCACAAACTGTTTCATATTAAATTTTATAGTTAAGGGAAGGGGTGACCACAAGCTGACCCCCCCCGGCCCAAAACTTCGCTGTTAGGAAACCTCTGCATTAAACATTTTGGATGTGGAACCATGTAGTGGAGGAGTTCCACTTAACCTCTTGCACTCCTGACAGAACTGACATGTGACCAGTTGTAAGTTTTAATTACTTTCAGATTTAACGGTTATGGAATAGTTGGAGCACAACCACGCAGAAATAGTTGGGTGAACTTGCATGTGATAACCATAAGTTTGAAATGTCGCAGGTTTTACGACTTCCAGAGTTACAAAAAGTGTCGCGGTTACATGACATGTGAACACCATTGGGGCCACCAATGGTTAAGGTTAATGTAGCCATCGGTTATACAAGTTATGGTTTTATGTCATGTGACCACTCCATTCGGGCCTCCGACGAGTTGGGACCGCTCGGTCCCCCCCATAACTTACCAACTTTAAAACATTAGATTGACATGGAGATCCTATCGGGTAAGTCACATCTGATAACACAGTTGGTCGAAGTCGCGGGTGCCCTGGAGGTCACGGGGTCGAACCCTCCAAACTCTAATATAATTTTACACAACTGTCTAGGGAACATGTGGTATCCTCCGAGCTGGCCACGTGTCACCCATCCAATGAGACACAAAACACTCGTACAACCATATCAATGTCCTAGAACATGACACTTAACGAAACTTGATTGGATTAGGAAAACAAAATATTCTCAAGAATATTCCATATTTTTTTGACTTTACCTGAATGCTGACTGAGCATCCCAGTCATTCCCGTCACAAAATTTTAGTTATTTGGGAAATTGATCAGAACGCGATATCTCCCTCATATGACATCAGTTTTTCGAACCGTTCACGCTGCTAGAATCAAAACGATAAGATATAGTGGGTCACTTAGGTTTGGTACAATTTTGAGCACTTTCAATTTTGAGAAAAATTTATGATCTCTTGATCATTTATCTAACCGGGACAAGACCAGACATTATGCATGCAGTTGGGATTGTTGAATAATTCCAAGCTAACCCAAAAGAGTCTCACCTTTAGGCTGTAAAAATAATATTCAAATATATACAAGGGACTCAAGACTTTGGTCTATGGTATCCAAAGAATGATGATCTCATTCTTCATGCTTACATAGATGTGGATTGGGCTGGAAATGTTGATGATTGAAAAAGCACTAGTGGTGGCGCATTCTATATGGGGCCGCAATTAGTATCTTGGTACAATAAGAAACAAAGTTCTATTTCCTTATCTACAGTGGAATAAGAATATGTGGTTGCTGCATCATGTTGCACACAAATTCTTTGGATGATGCAAACATTACAAGATATTCAAACCAAATTTTCACCTCCCATCTCCATTATATTTGATAATACAAGTGCCATTAGTATCTCAAAAAATCTTGTTATGCATTCCAAGACCAAGGAAATTCCTATCAAGTATCACTTCCTACGTGAACAAGTGCTTGAACAAAAGGTTAAATTGGAGTATGTTCCCTCCAAAGAACAAGTTTTAAATATATTTAATAAACCTCTTCCTAGGGAATCATTCACATATCTCAGACAGAAGCTGGTATTTGTCTCTGCCTCTCTTATCAAATTTGCTTAATTTCGTAAGATTAAATTTGGTACGCTGGCTTCATAAAGGAGAATCGCGTATAAATGCGAGTTGCTATGCATAAGACCGCATATGTTGTTTTGCTGACAAAAAATCTCTGGGTTAGTTTTTAGAAAATTTTGTGGTGTTGTTGGGCAATCTCTGTTGTTGTATCAATATTCACCTTACTGTACCTTTCTTTGATATTTATCTCCTTGATGAATATGCTTTGATGAATTGGTTTTTGAAGGTGTTCAAGATGCACAAGTTCAGGGGGAGCACCTGCCTTGTTGAAAATGATGCATTGTTGGCATTCTGATTGTTTGTTGTGTTATGATCTCTTGTTTGAGATTCTTTGGTCTTAGTTATACAAAGTCATATATTTTATTTGATGAAAAGGTCATGCTAAGACCTATGATGTAAATTTTTTATATTCAATCATGTAAGAACTAGTTCAAATTTGTAAACCCACTTGGTTGGGTAGTTGAGTCAAATATGTAATTCCACTTGGTTGGATCATTGATGTAAGTATGATTCCTTGGTGATAGGAATGGTCATACTCGGTTTAGTTATAGATTCATGTGCTTAATTAAAAAATATGTCTGAATATTTAGCATGCGCTTAGGGGGAGCATGGTCAATACAGTGCACATCAGATATGTAGAGCTCTTCTTTCTACAATGAAAGAAAAACATTGGTTTGGTAGTGATCCTCCCTTTTCCATTGATTTTAAAGAGGGAGAGTAACGTGGTGTTTGAATAATAATATTGATGTATATATCAGGTATCTATTTGTTGTGGTGATCAAACACCATCATGGTTGCCATCAAGTCCAAAGGGGGAGATTGTTGGCAATATGATTCAATATCTTGTCCTTGATGGTGTTAGAGTCAGCCTTTGTATCCTTCCTTCAGTGATCAAACATGCTCTTACAAAGTGATTTTAAGGTGTCAAGGTCAAATTTTGTCATTTCAATGAGTCTTCAAGCAAAATTTGGTCACTAGGCATTAGGTCTAGGGTTGGTTTTCACTCTTTTCAAATTTGTCCAAATGTCAGTCAATGTCACCATTCAGCTGAGTGTACCATCGTTTAGAGGGTTTCCATCATCATTTCAAGTTCCATTGAGTCATTTTACATCTTGTTCATGCTTCAGTTGTGCCTAGGTAAGGTCCATTTCCCTCTCC